>JAQJVL010004695.1:0-2500 GCA_035578905.1 Stictocephala bisonia
TTTTATGTGAATATAGTTAGTTATTCTAAAAACTGTACAATTCCTTTTGTAATACTAACATTTATTTCCTTGTGAAGCATATTCCAAAAAGAATATCCCAAGGAACATTCTTCAACAGTTTGTTGTAACCTACTCTAATAATAAGGACCGTCGTTGAATTTCTTTCTATTTAAAGTGATTGTATAAGGGAAATATCTCTTGAATGAATGTCTATGTTAACTTAAATATACATAGAATAAGAAGCAAAACGAAACACGAATTTTAAAAGAAGGAGCACTTAAATAATAATAAAGAACTCTGAAATATGAAAAAGTGGTAACATAAATAAAATAATTAACACTATCGTTGAAACTTGAAGGAGAGGCAATAATATCCAAAACGTAATTGTTGATTTGATATTAATTGATACAAGACTGAAATACTCTTCCTCATCCTGTGTCAACCCAAGACATTTCAATCAAAGGCAACTCAAACAAAATGTAAAGGAAAGTCTTGCCCCAGGAGACTCTGCATCCTTTACAACTATCCTTGCCTACCTAAATTCATGGCTGGACTGTTGTGTCAAGTGTAGTTCACCATTGACACAACAGTGGGAGGCAATGGTAGATGGCATCTTATCTGTCTAGAGGTGGTGTTGTCACTTCACACCAGTTACCTTCATTAGATGTAAAGGTAGGTCTTGCCTCAGAAGACTCTTGCATAGATAAATACACTCGCAGGTGTAGTTCACCGTTGCAAACAATGGGAGGTGGTGACGAGACATTTGGGAGGCCTTGATCTACTTATTAGTAATCTTAGTCAAATTATATTGCATTATACGTAATAGGTTAACAATCGAATCTTGATTAAGGGAGCAATGCTCTTTTACGATCTCCTTTTCCAGTCAACCGTTGATATTCATAATTTTAAATATCACAAAAGTTTTTGAACGTACTTTAAATTAATATTCATTTAAATTAAAATATAATACGCTTAACAAAGTTTGGAATATTTGTTTTGATATGTAAACTGTAAAATTTGGCTCTGCTTAAATTATGTAAATATCAAAAAACATACTTAACACTATTTTTTCCGTTAAGTTTCTAAGAGTGAACAGGTATTTCGATACATATTTTTGCCTCTTTAAAATGAGAAATTAGTAAAATTTAAAGGGAAATGTTTCTTATTACAATTTACGTTGCTCTTGCGGTAATCAAACTGGTTGTGGAGATAACGTTACCTTGTTTTCACTTAAAATAATATGTTCCAGCACAGTTTGTAACCAATCTTTGAAGGCTTCAGATAATTCGATCACAAATAATAGTTACGATGTAAGTTTTAGATAAGAGCGAATAGTTTTTTTTTTTTTTTTTTTATTCTTCGAGTATCATACAATTTAATTATTAACACCATCAAGTCAAACAAAGATTATCTTAGTTTGCAACAAATAAATGTCTACAAAAATATTCGTCTATGTATTGGGTGTCTTAGCTATAGCTAATAGAATATTTTAGTCTTATTTTACTTATAAGTAAAATAAGACTAAAATATTCTATATTTTACGGAAATAATTTTCTATATTCTGTATTAAATCATTTGTTGATCTTATTACGAAGTTAGAACTCATATTTATATTATTTAAACAGGATTAATTTAAATAATTTATGTTCTAATTATATATTTTACTTAATGTAATGGAATAATATATTTAAGAACTCTAATTTTAAACTTGACATAAATGATCAGTAACATTTATACATTTAGTAATAAGTTTTTATATAAATTCTATTATAATTCGCAATTCAATTACGTGTCAATTTATTTTTTATACTTATTATAATTAACTGGCATGATTTACTTAGTATTTAAATGTATTATGGTCCATACTTTTCAACTAAACTTCAGTTAGATTTCCTGGGAACAGATACCAGAACCTGGCGAGCAAACCATGAAACCTGGTTGCTTTTCAAATGATATTTTGTTCGTTACACAATCACTCGTTCCAGAATACATAACACTCTGAGATTATGTCTGTATTATTACACTGCATACGACCATTCACCAATATATCCAGGACAACAGATGACGGTGCACACTGCATCCACTGTCTGGCAGCTGCCATCCGAAACTCGTTACCACCAGAGCGTTCTGGCGGGGCAAATTGGCACTTGTTTGTGCCCCTTCCGGCAGAACCAGCGAAAGTGATAGTTTGTACGTGCTTTTGTAGTGGTCGAATATCTTAAGTGGTTTATAAATAGATGGTCACTGCTAGAAACCAAATTCCCACTTGAAGTTCGAAAAAGTTAAATAATTAAATCTACTAGAAATTAAATGAATAAATACATTTTCAACACATGTTACTATTAGTTATTGTTATATATGATATAAATATATACATATACATTACTTACTATTTTATGAATAATTTACCTAATTAAACTTATGTAGACCAGAGAATCGGAATCATGGCGTCTCCTGAGTTAGTCGACAACGACTTATTTCACGAGACAAGACAGTAATA
>JAQJVL010004695.1:7500-42160 GCA_035578905.1 Stictocephala bisonia
AAGCTCAAATGATGTTGATGAAGTTTTTTGCACTGATAAGGAGCAAACACCGGCAAAGAAACCCCGGCTCAATGATGGATTGAGTGTCCCTGGATGCTCTCATTGGGTAGATGGTAACCAGGCCTCTCAATTAGGGGAAACATCCAAATTTGTAGTCTCACCCGAAGTTGTGATGCCAATTCCCAAAGTTAAGGCCACCACAAAGAGGTCAAATCGGAAAAAAGGGAAGACTGCGATCTTAACAGAATCGCCATACAAAAGAGAACTTATGGAGGCTATAAATGAAAGGGAAGAAAAAAATCGTATCAAGCAAGAAAAAGCAAGAATGAGGTTGTTTAAGAAGGAGAACAAATCGAAGAGTAAGGAAACTAAAGAAAAAAACCTGAAGAAACTTGAAAAAAAGAAGGAGCAGAAAAATAAAGACAATGATGACAGTGATGATGATGATGATGCAGACTGTGCCTGTTTGTATTGTGGAGAGTTCTATTCAAAATCAGTAGAAGGGTGGGTATCGTGCTGTAGGTGCAAAAAGTGGGCTCACAATTCATGCGCAGGCATAGACAGTGAGGACGATGAAGCTGTATTGTTATGTGAATTATGTGACGATGAGGACTGAGAATAGGATTTGAAAACAATTGATGTTAGTTTAAGTAGCCTTAGGAAAAAAAGCTATGACAAAACACGTTTTAGTAGTTATAATTAACAATATACGTTTGGAGGGAAGTTTTTCAAAAATGTTGACATGTATTTAATGACCACCCCATTCTGCCCCGATACCCGGGGCAGAACGGGAAATTGTAATAGGTGTAATTTTCAAAATATAAAAAAAATAATTGATGTTTAGTTAAGATATGAATATTTTCTTGTTATGTGCTAATGTTCAATAAACATGTATAAAATATTTCAGCCTTTTTAATCAACCCTTTTTACATGAAAAACATATATATTTACTAAGTACCCCATTCCGCCCCGGGTTCCCCTATACATCGTAACATTTCTGCTTATAATATATATTTTCTCTATTAGGAGAGTGATTTCATGATTTTCTTCATATCTTTTTCTTTTCGAATCCTCTTCTCCCCCTCAGAATGTTCCTTTTCCGAAAGTTTTCATTTTTCGTAGGTCCTTATAATGTTTCTAACTAGAATTTCGCATCTTATTCCAGCACTCGTTACTGTCTTCAACATGTTTTAGGTTGTTGTAGATCCTTCTGGACTTCTCTCAGCCATTCTGAGCCAGAATTACTCGCTTTTATAATGATGAATATTTTCTTTGTTGTTGCGGAGTTTCCTATCTTGTAGATAATTGTATAACATTTGCTCGTCGTTTTCTGATTTCTTCTTTTACTTTATTAGTATTAGGTATTTTCATTCAGATATCGTTTTTTATTGAGTGCTACTACATTTCCTGAAATTATTTGGTTCTTGTTTTTCATTTCTCTAATTTTGAGAGACCATTGACTACGATTGTTTCAGCCGCGTAAATTGCTTCTGGGAAACTTTCTATTTTCTTATGTGAAGTCATCTATAAGAACATATTCTAAACATAGTAGCTGTACGATCAAGTTTTCGCTTGTTTTAATCACCATCCTGCTTTGCAAATATTTATGTTTTACCCTTATACGCTATGATTTAACATTCAATTGCAAATATTTACTTTACATTTTTCCAGATCTTTGTTTACTTTTCCACTAATTTCAGGGCTCAAAATGTTTCTATATAGGCCATCTAAAACTATTTTGGGCAACCATCTGAATTCATATTCTATTGAACTAAGTGCATGGGTGCAGGAATGGTTTTCATACAACCAAAGTGTAAAATGAAACGTGTATCAAATTCTACGTTTAGGTAAAACGTTAAAAAATACTTAAATTCTAAAACTTATTTAATTGATTACTTTACTCATATCGACAACAATAATTCTTACATTCTTACATATATAAGACGCCGACACAACGTTGTGCGTATTTTAAGGCGAATATGAATGGTTTTATGAGTGTAGGATGAGTGTGGATGAGTGTAGTCTGGTTACTAACTGAGTTCAACTGTTCCTCAGAAAGGGCAATTTATTAATAGCCCAACAGCCAGGGCAACTAAGGGACCTACAGCTTTACGTGGAATCCGAACCACGTAGTGCTGGTCTGATTTTCAGCTAATTGACAAGCCTGATACTCAGTTATCTCCCCCACACAACATCCGCACAATGATTACCACCCAACATGGACACCCCAGACTTCTCTAGTAGTGTCCACGCCGATAGCAACCACCAAGCGGACGCCATGTCGGGATTAAGAGGACCGAGCATCCAACCTATCGCCTACAATCTCCCAAACACTTTGTCCCCATGTAGCTGGGTTACAGCACTGCGCCACCAGTGCCGACGATTTAAATTGTCATTGTTAATAGGGACTCATAACCATTACATGAATCCGTCTTTTAACGCTACCCCTCCCTTTATTCTTGATATATTTTAATGATTGAGGACAGGTGTGTTAAATCCAGTCCGTATCCCCCCCCCCCCTATTAAAAGGATATAGGAAGCCTTTCACGTACATTTTGTGGCCATAATAATAATCTAGAGAGACTTGAAGAAGTATAAAAATAACAGCTGTCAAAATGTAAATAATGATGTAGATGAAAGTATAACGGCTGTTGGAATGTAATTAATGACGTTTATAATATTGAGAAGGTTTTATATATATATATATATATATATATATATATTAGCAGTTCCTCCAGTGCTTGACAATGTTGACTATGAGAAAGGCGAAAGTAGAATGTGATCCTCGCAGTTCTGGTGTAACAACTGCGCACCGCACAGCTACGACAGCTCCATCTCGGCTCTCTTGCACAGATACTGTCGACCGATAGTGTCGAGTGCACTCTACATCTTGTCACCTCGACAGTTTGCCGTCACTCATTTTGGAGGTTGCAGTTTGTGCAACAGATATCAGCAGTGCTAGCTATTGTTCATGTTGAGAGAAAAGCTAGTACAGTGTAATAGTCGCAGATGTGATGTAACAACTGCACACCGCACAGCTACGACAGCTCCACCTCGTCTTCCTTGCACAGATTCTGTCGACTGATAGTGTCGAGTGCACTCTACATCTTGTTACCTCGACAGTTTACTGTCATTAATTCTGGAGGTTGCAGTTTGTGCAACAGATATTGTTTTATCTGTTGTTATATATTGTTTTCTCTGTGCAACAGATACAGTTTATGCAACAGTACTATTGTTGATGTTGAGAGAAAAGCTAGTACAGTGTGATTGTCCCAGATGTGATGTAACACCATCACACCGCACAGCTACGACAGCTCCAACTTCAAAGCCCCTCTCAATTCAAAGCCAAACTGATTTCAGCACAATAATTTTGCATTTTTCAAAACTGCTCCTGTCAGCTTCCATACCTGCGTATAATTATGTTACATTATTTTCAAATCATACTTCTTCTGGTTAAATCCAACTAACTAAAGTACGTAATACAACATAATCGAAAAGTACGTAAATAATAAGTACTAAATGTAGGTTGTTTAGTGTCTTGTCTGGTGACATGTTTTACATATATAATGTTTAGTGTCTTGTCTGGTGACATATGTTTTACATATAGAATGTTTAGTGTCTTATCTGGTGACATATTTTTTACATATACATAATAAGTTTTTTAAATGGCTTTATTATAATAGGCTGTAATACCAACTACATGATTGAATAAATGATTATGTAAATTAAGTTATTAACTATTTAGTATGAATTAGTAATTAGTGTGAAATGTTTTAGAAATTCTGTTAAAATTAACACTTTTTCAGAAAATTCTTTATTAACATTCAAAGCAAATTTGGTTGATATTCTGTTGTTATTAGTGAGGTATTTAATCTAAGCAATAATCTACTGTTGAACCAGTTAAGTTAAAGGACGGTTTTTCGAAATTAATTTGATGTCATATCGTCATTGAGATACTATTAATATCAACATTGACTATGTTTCCTATATTTATTGTGTAGTAGACTGTTCTTATTTGATGGGTGCATACATTTATTAACACAGATATAATTTTAAAAATTAGTTTTAAGTGTGATTTGTTTCCAATGAATTTAGCGGTAATTTTTAAAGATAAACAAAATTATAGTTCTAAGGTATTTAGGAATCGGTAGCAAATTCACACATTACTACAATGAAATAAAGGTCCTTAAGTTACGTCCTTTGATATGGAATGTTAGTAGTATATTTCACTTTTGCCTCAGATTGGTCATATTGATTTTGATTATCTCTTGCCACTAAAATATTGTAATATTTACTGATTTTTACGACCTACTAACACTTCAAAATATCATTATTTTATTGTGTTTCAGCCATACTGAAGTTTTAAAGCCATAAAGCATGCATATTTAATTGTAAAATATAACCTAAATGAAATTATTTTTATAATTTAATATATTAAGAAAAGGGTTTTCCTCTGGACAAAATGATAATTCTGCTATAGTATGAGAATCTTGGGTGTAACTCTCCTGAGACCCTGCCTACATTTCTTTCTATCTACATATCGTATGGCTTTCGTGGGGTCTGCTGCCAAACTAATAGACATGGTGTTCTACAGGGATCCATTTTGGGACCAACGCTATTTCTTATTTATATAAGTGATTTAGCAAATTGTATTACAGATCAGTATACTAAAATCTTACTATATGCTGATGATATATTACTTATTGTGCATGGATTAAATTATAATTTACGTGAAGAAAAATCCCAAATTGTTATCAAGTGGTGTTCAGAAAATAGTTTAGCAATCAATTCAAATAAAACACAAGATAGAATATTTTTTTTTATTCGATAAAAATTTAAAAAACTTAAATTTTTAGGAGTAATGATTGAATCACATATTACCTGGAGCCCACATACTGATTATATATATCCAACAAAATATCAAAATAAATGTTTGCTCTAAGAAGAAACAAACATAATGTAAATACAGATATTTTATTGATATTATATCATAAATTCATCCACAGCCTGGTGGATTTTACTGCAATTTTCTCTGGGCTAACAGTCCTGGTACTTTTAAAATCTTTAAATTACAAAAAAAGTCCATCAGAATAATAAAAAATATTTCCCAAAAGAAAAGCTGTAAACCATTCATTAAAGAACTTGAAATTATATCTTTACCCTCTATATATGTTTCTCACTGATTATTATATTAATACAAAATATTTCTAAATTTACATTTCAAAGTAGTATACATAACTACTCTATAAGAAACAAAGACAATATAAGAAGACATTTTCATAAACATTATAAATTAATACATAGTTTTAAAACAATTCGATAAACTTGTTTAATAAATGACCAATACATTTAAGAAATCTAAAAGGATATACTTTTTAAAAAATTGCAAAATTACGAGACCAGAAATTGTCTACATCGATTTGAATATTTTAAACGTCAAGAACTGTAAATATATTATTAACAAGTTACTATCCAACTATTATATTTTTATTTTATATTAATTTACTACTTTGTATATTATAAGTCTAATTTTTATAAGTGAAGACAAAAAAGAGTATAGTTATTAATATTGAAATATTAAAAACTAGACCAGTAAAAAATATTTAAATAAAATAAAATCTGCAGTACAAAGTACTTGTGTCTTAATTTAAAAATATTGATCTCCTGTTTCAGAGCTAATACAACTCAATACCTGCTTTTCCGATTAAAATAAGGCTAGCTAATCCTCCTGACAATAACGCAGTGGGCAATCATTAACTATGTGATCCATAGTTTGAAGTTCGACTCCGCAATCATATGACTTATCATTTGTCATTTACAACTTTATTTCCAGTATTTGAATCTTCCCATCCCATGAACATAATCAATTCCTTTCGAGTAAGGTTCATTCCACTCGGCCAAAATGTCTGATAATAGAAACTTGTTTCAACCGTCAAACACATGCCAGTTTAACGCCCAGTTGTTTTTTAGCGAAGTTCATTTGAGAATAACGGGAAGCTAATCGAGGAGGTGGTTTTCTAGATTTAACTAACTCTGAACTGTCTATCTTAACTTAAACCCATTATGTAAGTTACCAGTGGCCTTTACCGGACCCCGACGTTATCGCATGATAATGGAGTCAAGCAACATCGAGCGTGGCTGTCACTTGGATGGGTGACCGTCTGAGCGATCCCGTCCTTGCACGCAGCCCGCCTGCCCAGTCACTGGTGGTGGTTTGGAAGTCACCCTTCAGCTGTTAAGTGGTCCCCAGGTTGTGTTAGAGAGGGCTTCTTAGCTCTAAGTTCCGCCTGGTAAAATGAGACGATCTTTAACTTCTTTGTTATGTAAACGTAGAGAGAGTGGTGAGTGAATGCCTTTTCACTCTGTTCCAAAATATAATATGTTTATTTAATTATTAGTGATTATTTCAGGATTAAACCACATTGGCCATACGAGGGTATGTAAAACAACAGAAACAGGATAGTATATGAAATACTATATGTTTCCCTAACTGCACATGTTAGTATTTTATAACTATACTAGATCAAAAACATCTTATGTGCCTGTACTTTCAAGAATTAATATATATACGTATGAGCTGGAGAACTCTAACATCAAACAGTGCGTCGTAATTGTATGCGGAGACCTTCAGGGTTGTTCGAACATCCTATCAAGTTTTGTGTGGTAAAGAATTAATGTTACATTATTTAACGCCGGCAATAGTGGCGCAGTGCTGTAACCCAACTATTTGGAGACCAAATGTGGAGATTGTATGTGATAGGTTCTATGCTCAGTCCTCTTAATACCATCATGGCGTCCACTCAATGGTTACCATCGACGTAGACACTACTAGAGATGTCTCGGCTGTCCATGTTGTGTGGTAATCAGTGTCTACGTTAATTCTACCGTACGTGTATGGGTGGGCGGGTGAGTTAATGCCACTGTATGTGTATGGGTGGGTGGGTCAATGCCACCGTACGTATGCTGGGATGGAAAGGGTTAAATCGCAAAATAACGAAGAATCGTTATTAACACGTTGACTGCGGCTGACTGCCGTACTAACAATCGCTAGAGTGCTAACAAAAGATAGCAGCACAAAACAAACAATAGCACAATGACTGCCGGGGCAGTCACTAGCATTGTATTTGACTTGAACTGAAGAAACAGTAGATATTATGCTTCATTTAGAACGATATTGTAGAGTTTGAAAATTGTGGCGCTAGGTAGCAGCATGTTATGGACGAATAGGTCAAGCGCTGTAAACAGCTGTTCGTGACTGCCCCGGCAGTCATTCGCAGTTTTGACCTTGTTCGCTGTGACTGCCCGAGTGCCCGGGTAGTCACCCGCAGTCAACGTGTTAAAGAAGGCAGAAGCCTTTGCGCGCTGCTGTTCTTCCTCCCGCGAAGCTACTGTGCGTTGCTGTTCTTCCTTCCGCGAAGCTACTATAGGCGCTGCGCGGGGCAATGAGTCACTGTTTCCTAGTGCATACACTGTAGTGTTCTATTTTTAGCCAATTTCTTCCTCCCTCTTCCCCCTCACCCTCATTCCGCTTTTGTTCTGAGAGTCAGTGCGTCGTTGACCTGCTACCGTGATACTCTTTCACTCGTACAGTCGCTTCGTTTTGTTTGTGAGTGCGTTGTAGTGTATGTGCAGTAAGTGATTTTGATTGTTTACCATGGCCTCCAAAAGAAAACGTGTTGTGTTATCGTTGGCGGATAAATTAAAAAACTCGGCCCTGCGGGCCTCGCCAGGGGGCAAGCCCCCTGGACCCCCGGATCTTTTTGCTTAGAGCCTACGGCTAAAATTCAAGAAACATGGAACATGCTTTAGCTGCGCTTTTTCTGTTTGCTGGCTCCTTTTTAATAATTTCTGCAAATGTATTTCTCCGAAAACAACGAATTTTAGATTTCATGTACTCTAATTACTCTAATTAGGACTTAATTTTGTATATTTTTAACAAGAGTTGTCATGGAAACTAAAGATGTACTTTGATGAACGCTTGCAATGAACGCTTGCAAATAAAATCATTATTGAAGTCAACACTGATATGTCATTGTGTTTTCATGGTTACATTTTCATTAATTATTATCTTATATATCCCGCGTCACCCCTCCCGCGTCACCCTCCCGCGTAACGTTTTCAGGCAGTTAGGTCAAGACTAAAGCATGTTCCATGCTAAAAGTTACAAATGTTGTTTAGGGGAGATAAATGAGTATCAGGCGTGTCAATTAGCTGAAAATCAGACCAACACGACATAGTTCGCTGTAGGTCTCTTAGTTGTCCTGGCTTATAGGGCCCTCTCTGGAGAACAATCAAACTCAGTTAGTAACCAGACTATACAGGTCATCCACACTCGTGTAATCATTCATATTCAAAGATGTGTCGGTGTCTCACATCTAAGAATCTAAGTAGCACTGACTAAGAATCGTTCAAGACATATCACAGTAAGTCAGAAGCATCAAACATGGCAGGATGAAAATTCAAGATCTTCATCAAGATACTTTTCTTGATGCCAACAAATAAATAGATTCTGAAAACCATTGTTTTGGCAGTTAAATGTGTTTGGTTAGGCAAAGCGGACATTGTTATCAAGCGATAGTTTTATCAGTTAGTCCACATTGTGACCCAACAGTTTCGTAGCCTCCTTCAACTGCTTTACATTGTTGCCGCAGCTTCACTATGTGGTCTGTTTCATTCGTCATTGTAGGATGTCTGACTATCGTTTCAGGTATTTTCATTACTACATAAGCAAATTTTACTCGAAACTCTAAAACTATGTTATTTGACTTAAAGACCTCATGTGGGATAATAACTCGTATAATATAATAGTAGTAAAAACATAACAGAGTAGGCCTATACGTGGGAGAACGAATTGAGAAAGTCCAACAAAAACAAAATCGACCAAATGGTTAGTAGAAAGAACTAATGTTCAAGAGCGACAAGAAAAACGCTAAAAAAGAAATTGATTCACTTTTTTAATAATTTTTTATGGGATGAATTATACAAGTAATAATAAACTCATTTGATGTTGGAAAGAGCGTACGTAGTGCATATTTCTTAATCCTATTATTTAAAGTTATTTTATCAACATCTTAGTTTTTGTTTTTATTTTTTTAGTAAACTGCATTTAATGAGTCGTATATTTTAAAATGTTATAATAATTTTGAATTTTTTAAAATTATTTATTAGTTCTTTCAAATTAATAACTGAAAATGTTTGCATAAGTTCTAATTGCTTAATTTTCATCAATTACTGAATTTTGTCTTACGAGTAATTGCATTCTTCATTTAGGATAGACCAATGTAATTTTAATGTAGGATTTGGTTGGAGCAATCATGTATGTCGTACTACCTATGTTAATTCAATATTATGTAGTCGTATTATATTTGCTTCATCAAATTACATGACATGTCTGTAGCCATATTACATTTATTGTTTTTTTTTTTTTTTTTTTTTCAAATTGTATTTGTTAGGTGTTGTAAAAATAATTGTTACTACCTAATCGACTGTAGCCCTACTGTTAGCTTGACAGAAGTCTTGTCAACCCTTTTTAATGTTTGAAAAGAATGTTTTCGTGAATTTTTATGCTAATTGACCATGTTTACCTATAAAAACATAAACGGTACATTTTCGAATTTTTCAACAATTCATACATTTTTCATCTTATTGTAAAGCAAAAAAACTATTTTATGCTTCATAATACTTCTATTTATATAAAATGTTACTAAAGAGAAAACAAACGGCAGTGGAAGAAAAGAAGAAAGCAGAAGAAGGTGCTACTTATAGAGCAGGAGAGTTTTAGTAGTAAAAAGTAGATATTTGTGTATTCTCAGACTTTCGACGTGATTTTCCGAAATTCAAGTCTTTGTAGACATTTAGTTAAATATCTTCCAGAGTTCTTGAGGTGAATTCTTGAAATTTTTACCACTTCAACATCAAACCATTTAATAATTGTAATGTTATTTAAATCTTGTAAATCTTCAAATAAATTTTTAATATTTAGTTTTTAAATAACAAGTGGTATGATTTCAAATTTTTTACAAATTATTCCCTAAATATTGTTCTTTAAATGATACAAAGGTTCTTGTACCATGAAAGTTAGTGAAAATCATAAGAAACAAGAAAATATTTACTTTTTAAATATAACTTGAAAATTAAAGTTGTTTTTTAAACTTTATTTTCACTCTTTACACACAAAAAATAAATAAATAAATAAAAAAATATTGTAACACAAATTTTTACTTTTATTGTTGCCATATTTTTTATATTTACATACTTTTTAAGAAATAAAATTGTTGACAAGAAGAAAAAGGCACAGATAAAAATGTTGGTGAAAGGGTGGCAGATCTCCTTTAAAACTTTAAACTTGGTTTCACTCTTGTTGTCTATGTTTTATATTACTTCTTGTTGAAAATTGTAACTACAGTGTTTTTTATATTGATTGCATTTGTTTTGTTGTTGATTGATGTGATTTTATCAGTTATATTTCATTTGTTGAGTGTAGTAACAAAACCTTTTCGAGAGCAGTAACGTTATGCTGTTGTGTTTTTCGTATTATCTATGTTAAAGAAAATTATATTTCTATTTAAAGATTTTGTCAAAATAACTAATATGCGTGTGGCTGTTAGATATGCCTAAATAAAGGTATCAAGAATGTACATAGGGTGGGGGAAGGGGTTGTCGAAAAACTTGTATTTAGTTATGGAAAGGTGTGTACATAGAAGTCTTGTTCATTGATTAAGAATTAGGGGCCTTTGAGAGCAATATTGTGATAGGGAGGCACGTAATGGCAAGTAACAGTACAATCTGTTGGGCCATGTATCAAGAGTCAACACGTAGTGGTATGTAGCTGTAGAATGTTTGAGGTCCTATATCAGGAGCAACAACCATGATGGCATGTAACAGTAAAATGTGCGAGGTCCTATATCAGGTGCCACCACCATAGTGGCATGTTATAGTAAAATGTGAGGTCCTATATCAGGTGCCACCACCATAGTGTCAAGTAACAGTACAATCTGCTAGGCCATGTATCAAGAGTCAACACGTAGTGGTATGTAGCTGTAGAATGTGCGAGGTCTTATATCAGGAGCGATCATCATAGTGGCATGTAAAAGTAAAATCTGTGAGTTTTTATATACAAGGTTATTACCATGGTGGAATGTAAAAGTAGAAAGTGCGAGGTTCTATATCAGGAGCCATAACTATAATGACATGTAACAGTAAAATTTGTGAGTTTTTATATACAGGGTCATGTAACAGTAGAATGTGCGAGGTCCTATATCAGGAGCCATCACCCTAGTGGCATGTAACAGTAAAATTTGTGAGTTTTTATATACAGGGTCATTACCATGATGGTATGTAACAGTAGGATCTGCAAGCTCATACACTAAGGGTCATTGTTATAGTGGCATATAACAGTTTAATCTACAAGGTAATGTTTGTGGGATAATTGTTGCAGTGGCTACATGCAATAGAATATCCATGTTTATTTATATAGCATATGTCAACACTGTGGTTTTTTATATAATCTGCTACATAAAAACTATTCAATGTTACTACTGTGAATGGACCCCTTACCATTATAAAAACTATTCAATGTTACTATTGTGAATGGACCCCTTACCATTATAAAAACTATTCAATGTTACTACTGTGAATGGAATTCTTACCATTATAAAAAATATTCAATGTTACTACTGTGAATGGACCTCTTACCATTATAAAAACTATTCAATGTTACTACTGTGAATGGACCCCTTACCATTATAAAAACTATTCAATGTTACTACTGTGAATGGACCCCTTACCATTATAAAAACTATTCAATGTTACTACTGTGAATGGACCCCTTACCATTATAAAAACTATTCAATGTTACTACTGTGAATGGACTCCTTACCATTATAAAAACTATTCAATGTTACTACTGTGAATGGACCCCGTACTATTATAAAAACTATTCAATTTTACTACTGTGAATGGACCCCTTACCATTATAAAAACTATTCAATGTTACTACTGTGAATGGACCCCTTACCATTATAAAAACTGTTCAATGTTACTACTGTGAATGGACCCCTTACCATTATAAAAACTGTTCATTGTTACTGCAGTGAATGGACACCTTGCCATTATAAAAACTGTTTATTGTTACTACTGTGAATGGACCCCTTACCATTATAAAAACTGTTCATTGTTACTGCAATGAATGGATCCCTTACCATTATAAAAACTATTCAATGTTACTACTGTGAATGGACCCCTTACCATTATAAAAACTGTTCATTGTTACTGCAGTGAATGGACTCCTTACCATTATAAAAACTATTCAATGTTACTACTGTGAATGGACCCCTTACCATTATAAAAACTATTCAATATTACTACTGTGAATGGACTCCTTACCATTATAAAAACTGTTTATTGTTACTACTGTGAATGGACCCCTTACCATTATAAAAACTATTCAATATTACTAATGTGAATGGACCCCTTACCATGATAAAAACTATTCAATATTACTATTGTGAATGGACCCCTTACCATTATTAACTCTTGTCACTCAAACAAATGTTTCTTTAAATGCTTCTTTAATTTGAATATTGTTTTAAAATAATAAGTTAAAGTGTTTAACTAACTGTTATTCGAAATTGCCTTTGATTCATCCTTAACAGTTTTCTAATATTAAACATAACACCACCATAAATGAAGGAGGAATGTAAGATTGATATTATTTTTCAGGAAAAAGAGAACAAGTCAAGTCCAAAGGATGTTTTTCTACCAGTTTTGTTGACCAATATGCCTTCTACTATAGAATAAATCAAACAGTTCCTCTTGAAGAGAGTTTTGCAGCCTGCGATAATAGACTGACCAAATACATAGGTCTGCAGGTTGATAAAAGGTGAGGATATTGTTAACCATTTACAGAAACAAATAAGCACTCAGCAATCTTTAATAGGCTGTAAAATGAATATTCTTAAACAGCAATATGTTGGCAGTTGATTATAATTATTCTAAAAAATTAAGTGAGAGGCTTTGATGCCTTTAAAACAGTACATAATAAAAAAAATGTAAAAACTTAAAAATGATATTATATATTTGATTTAACTGTGGTATTCAAAATATTACTTTGGAATGTGTGAAGAGTTAAAGGTGCGTAGTCTGGCGTTCCAAGGATGCCTAGGAGCTAGGAGAAGTAAAGAGCCTATGTGTTCCCCTCCTACTCTTGCCCTTGCTGTGCACGCTTGCTCATCTGCGCAAATCGTACAAAAGTACATAACTCACTCATTTATAGTAACCTTTAACAATTGATAACGGGTATTCAAAAAGTCTGGAACCACCTGAATTATTTTATTGATCAATGCAGAACAATGAAACTCTAGGATTACGTCTTCACTGTAGTTACTGACTTTTTGGTCGTTTTAACTAACCTTTTTCACTTTAGGAGGGACGTCCTGTGGAGGAAATCTGAACAATCTGAAATGTAAGTATAGGTCGAGTTATAACTCATTTTATAGGTAATTGATAGAGGAACACATTTCCGCAACCCCGACTAAGAAAGAAATATTCGTTTGGAAATAACAATCTCTGAAATTTGGGCCTCATTGTAACTTTGAGAGGCTGTTATTTCCAAACAAATAGTCCTTTTTCAGTCGGGGTTGCTGAAATGTATTCCCCTAACAATGACCTTTAAAGTGTGGTACAACTCGACCTATCTTTACATTTAAGATTTGTTTAGACTTTTTCCACAGGACGTCCCTTCAAAGCGAAAAAGGACAGTTAAGATGGCCAAAAAGACAGTAACCACAGTGAGGACGTAATCCTAGAGTTTCGTTGTTCTGTGTTTATTAATATTATATAGTAAAATATTAAGGGGGTTCCAGACTTTTTGAACACCCGGTATAATTATTCGACTACTCTTTCAGCCAAAGATAACTGTACAAATGTCAACTCAAATTTTGTTTAGATATCATTTATAGAATAATAATTTATCACAATAGGTTTGTTATAACTTACTACTAAATTCTCAAAATGGAGTAAATTATATCGAACTGTTTCTTAGTGAGTTATGTACCTAGAAATACCAAATTAGGCACTTTAGGTAGCAATATTTGGTCCCTAGTATAAAGAGTTGTTTTGTTTTTCCCTCAATACATTTATTACTTATAAGAAGACTGATTTTATTTAAAAAAATAATAAATAAAAAATAATTTGTAGAAAAAAACAAATAGAAATAGAAACAAATAAATAGAAAAAAACAATATTCTAAGCCCATGCTAAATGCATATTATCATTGATACTCCATGACTCTGTGAGTGTACACGTACTCAATGATTTCATACATATTTTGCAGTTATAAATAACTTATTTATAAATTATAAAGGAAAAGGCTTACCAATATTATAGATAAAATAGCACATGTTTCTAAACACTATAATGGAAAATCTCAAATATTGTTGAATAATATGTTGTTTTCAATTGCAAAATAATTATTTCAAAAGTAAATTAATTCGTTGTACAAATGTTTGTAAAAAAAAGTCGTGAATATTTTTGTTTTTTTATGAAACATTCGACATTTTCAATGTTTTATAAAATCAACTCATTAAGTGGATTCCATCGTTAACTGAACTAACACTTTACTTTTATAAAAATTGAAGGAACAGTATTTGAAAACAGTATCAGCCTACCACTGATTATTATTATTCATTATTCATTATTCATCTTTATTCGTTTGAAACATTTTATATTTGTACAAACACGTCTATTCTAAAAATATGTATAATACTACATTAAATTAAAACTAAATTAAAATTAAAATAGTGTTACAATAAATCACTAAATTTATAATAACACTTGTCCAAGAAATAATGTTTAACTTTAGATTTAAAAACTGAGAATGATCTCTCATCTCTAATATTCAATGGCAGTTTGTTGTATACAGTAGTGCAAACATAGTAAGGCCCTTTTTCAAACAAAGTTGTGTTGTGCTTCAATACTGTCAACATCTCTCTAGTCCGAGTGGGATATTGATGAAATGTACCATTTTCAACAAAAATATTTGGGTGTTTCTTGACAAAAATACATGCCTCATAACCAATCAGGCCAGCCAAAGATAGAATTCGGAGTTCACAAAAAAGTGGCTTGCAAGAGTTCAGTCTTGCTCGCCCTGCTATGGCTCTCACACACCATTTTTGAAGGGCAAACACTCTTGTGCAATTTGATAAACTTGATGGACCCCAGAAAATAATCCCGTAACGCATAATCGATTCAGCATGAGAGAAATATACAGTCCTTAAAATCTCAGGGCTGCACACCTTAGCTAAGTGGCTGAGAGCGTAGCACATGTTGCGTAGTCTCTTACAAACCTGATCAACATGGATGTTCCAATTTAGCCTCTCATCAATATGAACACCAAGGAATTTGACAGATGATTTCTGTTTTGCTTCTTCACAGCCCAATCTGATTTGTCCTTGGTAATGTGTCTTTTTGGAGCTACCCAGATGAAATTGGATGAAATTAGTTTTGCTGATGTTTAATTTGAGTTTGTTTGCAGAAAACCATTTATGAAGGGCGTCAAGAAGATTATTAGTGGTAGATACAACAGAGGTTTGAGATTCTTTGGAAACACAATTGGAGCAATCATCAGCAAACATGACAATATTAAGTTCTGGTGAAATTTTTGGAAGATCGTTAATATATATTAAAAATAGTATTGGGCCTAAAATAGAACCCTGGGGTACTCCAGTCACGATGGGTTTATAAGAGGAATGAACTTTTTGGCTACCTAGATGGATTTCAACTGTTTGACTCCGATCAGTTAAATATGAATGAAACAATTTTAGTGCATGTCCTCTCACACCATATTTTTCAAGTTTTCTGATAAGGATATTGTGATTCACAGAGTCAAAAGCCTTACTTAAGTCACAAAAAACACCAAGAGAATGGTGTCCAATATCCAAAGACTGAGTGAGGTCATTTATCAAACTGAAAATTGCTGATGAAACTGATTTTCCTTTGCGGAAACCATACTGCTTAATGGAAAGAATATTATTTTTTTCTAAGAAAGTTTCTAGTTGCTGGCATATTATTGTTTCAAGAACCTTAGAAAACGAGGAAAGAATCGATATCGGCCTATAGTTTTCCGAAATATGTTTGCTTCCACCTTTGAACAATGGAACTACTTTACTCACTTTCAGTGGTTTTGGAAATATTGCAAAACTAATACTTGCGTTACAAATATGAGTAAAAACCGAACTAATTGAAGAAAAGCACTTCTTTAATAGCGAACAAGGGATCTCATCTACACCTGCCGAGTTAGTATTCCTTAACTTCATTACCAATTTATCCACGTCCGAAACAGAAACTTCAGAGAAATAAAGACTATTTACAGGTGATACAATATTATTCTGAAAATTATGTTCTCGATTGTCGTCAGATAAACTATGTAATCCTAACTTAGAAAAATATGTGTTTAGATGTTCAGCTACCTCACTACTGTCTTTCACCAGTTTGTTATTTAAAACTAACTCTATTTTTGCATTGCCTTTGGATGATTTGAGATTTGTGATTGGATTGGATTGGATGATTGGATTACTTTTCCAACTTTTACTAAGTGTAAAAGTTCTATAATTTATTTAATAAATGTCCCGCCTTGACATGAGAATTTGAGTGTAGTTCTGACACAAAGTATTCCAAGAGTACTTAGACAAAAATAACGTGTTGAGGTAGAATTTATCTTGAAGAGACATTCTTAATTGGTACAAGGAATAATACGGTAGACAATAAAAAATAATGCTATAGGAAAAATCTAAAAATAATGGGAAACAATTGTGTAAAGTTAACGATCATGATAATTTTTCTCACAAATAATATTCACAATATCAATCACGTAGGTTATAAAACTGGTGCTTTCAAAGAACTGAAACGTGGCAACATTTCAAGACGTGATGGTTGCATCTGGCTTACATCGTCACGCCATTGGTCGCAAACCCCTCTTAGTCCCAGCATTTTCTGTAAGAGCACTCTGAGGTCAAGCTGGACATTTGTTAAATAAAGAATACTGGTTTCAACTTATTTTACTTTCATCATTATAAGTTTCTTTAGTTTGAATGGAGGTTGTTAAAAATTTAGGAAAATTCTTTAAAGATACAATCTAATATACAGTAATTGTTTCCAAATGTAATTGAGATTAAAAAGCATTTAGTATATCAAGCAAAATAACAATGACAAAATAACTTTAAATTAAACCCCTTTAATTAACTAAAATTAAACCCCTTTAAACTTTATTTTCACTCTTTACACACAAAAAAATAAATAAAAAAAATATTGTAACACAAATTTTTAATTTTATTGTTGCCATATTTGTTATATTTACATACTTTTTAGGAAATAAAATTGTGGACAAGAAGAAAAAGGCACAGATAAAAATGTTGGTGAAATGGTGGCAGATCTCCTTTAAAACTTTAAACTTGGTTTCACTCGTGTTGTCTATGTTTTTAAGTTTAATTTAAAGTAACAGGTGCATTTTCAAATCAAATCGGTTTGGTCATTCGATTTTTTTAAGTAATAAAATCTTCTTGCCATCTGAATGGTAATAAATATTATAGATTTGCTGTATCCTACCCATTTTTCAGTGCGCCTGCCTACAACTTTGTCTACTGTGGCAATGATCTGACAGAAGTGTCTACCAAACTTTCTTCAGGGTGTCATCCATGCCAGGAGAACGGTACACTGTCTTGTGGTGGCGATGGTTCCATGTTCGTCTACTTATTGAGAGGTGGGTGTCCATAAAGTTGTACTTTAATAAATATAATACGGAAAATTGCCATATTATATTTATGGCAAATATAAATATAAAAAGATAAATATACAACGACAAAATTATATTTATCTTTCTTAAGTACTACGTTGAATCACGGTAAAATTATTGTTTTGAGTCTTAAGAAATGTGATTTTAAATCATGTTCAAAAAAGTATTACTTCTGACTATAAATTAGACAGTTAATGTCCGCGCAGAAGTTATATGTACACGAGTTTGAAGGATGTTTACTATGAAACGAAGAAGCCTATGACCAATTAGATCACACCAATATTTTCCTCGTTTAAATGTAGGTTATGAAATACGAATTTTAAATTTTGTTATATGTTTTAGTAATTTTTCTCAAAGTAGTAGCAAAAAAAGTACCGGGATTTTAACTAGTTTCTCTGCGCATTAATTTATACTTTTACTACTTGAAAACCCGTCCTTGTATTGAATTTATATTTTAAATATTTAGTTGCCAGGAATGCTTTATTTAAAGCCTAAATTTTAACATTTAAAGAAAAAAAGTTCTTATCAATTTCCTGAAATGGCCTTAATTACTTGGTCACGTTTTTTATTCCTTGTAAAATTTATATTTACAATACGTTACTTGTATACAAATAAAAGTTTTAATTACAATTTTTTATGTATAGATTTACAATAATTTTAAATCACTGTATATTGATTAATTTATATTGATTTAATGCACTATAAAATCACAGCATTTACTTACTTATGTAAAAGTAATGTATTTGATAACAGTACGTAAATAAGCATAAATAAGCATGTAAATAAGCATATAACGTGACCAGGTAATTAATTTTACGACCTCTAGAAGCTAAGAAAACATTTTTCAGGCATACGATAAGAACTGTTTTTCTTAAAAGTTAAAACTCTGATATTTATTAAATGTATGGAAAATATTCTAGTCAATCATGTAACAAAATATAAATTCAATACAATAACAGGTAGTTTTATTAATAAAAGTTTAAATTTGATGCACATTAATACCTACTCTCGGGTCAAAAAGTATAGATACTCGAGTAAGAGCGTTTACTGCGTTGTAACCAGTCCATCTCAAAACATGAAAGTTACACCAACATTTCACAAATTTATTTATGCGTATTTATATATAATTTAAAAAATTTTAATGAGATTTTTTTTATCCTTAAAACGGTTTGAGTGAGAAAAGTACTTGTTTTTTGGCGTTTTTAAGACAACGCCTGACCTAAAAATATGTTTAATATGAAAACTACTAGTCCAATCATTATGAAAATTTAACAGCTTGTAGATCATATATTTTTCCAACTAATTTGTTCATCCCATACTTTTAACTCAATTAAAAAAAGTAACTGTAAATTTTGTAAAAGTATTTTATTTTTTGATTTGTTGACGTTAGATATGTAAATAAAGGCTTAAAATGTAGGTCTTGATTCATACAAACACAATACTAAACCATAAATTAGTTACGAGGTCTTAATAAAATTCTTCTTAATAAAATAATAAAAAAAATAAATAAAAATAAAAAAAAATTAGGTGTAATTGAAGCGGTGCCGTGATGCAGTGACGCGTGAAATTGATACCGCTATGCAGGGAAAATTCCCGGCCGCAACTGGTTTTCGAGGGCCAGGTGGTGCGGGTGCGCTAGTGGAGGTGAGTCAGAGGCCGTTCACCCTTGGTTGGGTCATAATTACACCAAATAAATGTGGCACATTATATACACTATACAGCATTTAATTCTATACTGCGTATATTTATTTGCATTTCCCATCACCTTTTCTCATGAGGGCTTTGGACCACCAATGGCAGGTTTAAAAATGCTTCGCTTGCTGTAAAGCCGCTGTCAAATATGTACAAAATTATTTACAATATTTACAAAAAGGTTAACTATTTACAGTATTTATCAAATTAATTTGGTTTGTACCATATAAAAGATTAGTCTGAGAAGCCTTTGTCTGATGAGTAATCTGTAGAGCTGTCATTTAGGTTTACTGTTAGTGGCTCAACAGGAGGCAAGTCTATAAGATTGTCGTTTTTCCAGTAATCATCTTCTATTGCTTTTGCATGGTTGTTACAGTTCTTCCACAATTTTGGAGTAACTGACCGCAATGTTTCTTGGCAAAGACTATTCATAACATCCATCGATCTTCCTTTATCTGCCTTGTTAGCTATATTCACTTTAGTGATTTTTCCCTTAACGTACGCCCAAATTAGTTCAATCGGGTTAAGCTCATGATGAGCCACTGGAAGCCATATGAGCTCATTGCCAGGGCGCACTTGTCCCAGTATTTGGTCAACTATTTTCACTGGTGTTTGAAAATGAGGTCTGGCGTGGACGATAAGTTCAGCCTTCGTCATATTTGCGTAGTTTGAAATGTTGGATGGAAGAGGAATATTTCTATTTGAAAGAAACAAAATAATATCATCCTTTTTCCAAGACATCGTAGGGTTTTTTGTAGCCGGATCTACCATTGTGTGGTACGGTGCCTGGTCAAGTACAATCGCCGATTTTTTAGGGAGTAGCCTCAAGACCTTTTCGAACCAGTCTGCATAATGTTTAGCGTTCATTTCATTGTGATAATCTCCATAATTATTTTTTCCGATAAAACACAATTCAGCTCCAGGTAAAAAACCATCTTCACTGCCAATGTGCAATATTATTATTCTTTTCCCTGCTCCTGATAGTGTCTTGAAGCCTCCTCTCTAACGTAGATTTGCTGAATACATCCTCTGTACTGGCCGTAATTGTTTAAATTATTTTTCAATGATGTTAAAACGTTCTCTACCCAACCATAAGACATTGTATGGTTTTGTCCACACCAAGTTTCGTCCGTGAAAAAGAGTTTGTATCCTTTTGATCTTAGGTCCTTAATTTTTCTTAAATATGCATGACGTGAAGCAGCGATAGTTGTCGACTCTATTAAGATCGGTTTTTATTCAGTTTCTTGAACGAAAATCCTAATTTTTGTACAATTTTTACAAGAGTATTATTTGACATCTTTGGAAAATCTGTCAAGGTCTGCACTAATTTACTTTTTAAGTTACTTAAAAAGTAACTTAAGTAGGGTAGGTCTTATTTAGGTACAAATCATAAATGGTTCGCCTTATTACTCCAAGAGTGAAATCGTCCAGCTTGATGCTTGGTTGGCCCGTCCGTACACAATGCTTCTTACTTGGTCCACCATTATCATCCTCTTGATTTTCCTTCATAGAAGTGCCGCACCTCTTCACCGTTGATATCGACTTTCCGATGCACTCCGAAACTTTCTGGTAAACTGGGTAACGCTTGTCATTACTCTTAGTAGCTTCACTCTTGAAAAAACATATAGCACTAACAATCATCGCAATTTCACCATCAGATAGTTGAGTTCCTCTCGACATCTTGACTGATGTGAACACAGAGAACAACACAGACAGAACGAGTTAAACTGAGTCTAAACTTGATGAGTAATAGGTCCTTTTCCGCAAAAGTATGCCACATTATTGTTTGCAACAATGCAAAAGCAATAGAAGATGATTATTGGAAAAACGACAATCTTATAGACTTGCCTCCTGTTGAGCCACTAACAGTAAACCTAAATGACAGCTCTACAGAATACTCATCGGACAATGGCTTCTCAGACTAATCTTTTATATGGTACAAACCAAATTAATTTTATAAATATTGTAAATAGTTAACCTATTTGTAAATTTTGTAAATAATGTTGTACATATTTGATAGCGGCTTTACAGCAAGCAAAGCATTTTTAAACCTGCCATTGGTGGTCCAAAGCCCTCATGAGAAAAGGTGATGGGAAATGCAAATAAATATACGCAGTATAGAATTAAATGCTGTGTAGTGTATATAATGTGCCACATTTATTTGGGGTAAGTATGACCCAACCAAGGGTGAACGGCCTCTGACTCACCTCCACTAGCGCACCCACACCCCCTGGCCCTCGAAAACCAGTTGCGGCCGGGAATTTTCCCTGCATAGCGTTATCGATTTCACGCGTCACTGCATCACGGCACCGCTTCAGTTACACCTAAGTTTAATTTTATTAAGACCTCGTAACTAATTTTTGGTTTAGTATTGTGTTTGTATGAATCAAGACCTACATCTTAAGCCTTAATTTACATTTCTAACTTCAACAAATCAAAAAATAAAATAATTTTACAAAATTTACAACAACTTTTTTTTAATTGAGATAAAAGTCTGGGATAAACAAATTAGTTGTAAAAATTTATGATCTACAAGCTGTTAAATTTTCATAATGATTGGACAAGTAGTTTTCATATAAAAAAATTTTTTAGGTCAGGCGTTGTCTTAAAAACGCCAAAAAACAGGTACTTTTTCCACTCAAACCGTTTTAAGGATAAATAAAAATCTCATTAAAATTTTTTTAAATATGTAAATACGCATAAATAGATTTTTGAAATGTTGATGTAACTTTCAAGTTTTGAGGTGCACTGGTTACAACGCAGTAAACGCACAAACTCGAGTATCTATACTTTTTGACCCGAGAGTAGTTTAGGTTTCGGTGCTTTTAAGGTTTAAGCTAGAATAAAACTGCCTAACGCTTATAATAAAATGTTAAAATTCATATGTCATAACGTACATTTGAACAAGAAAAACAATTGTGGTATTGGGTTTGTCATTGGTATCTTAGTTTCTCACTAAACAACGTTCAAAGTCTTACACATAATTTCTGCGCCGTCCAACAAAGGATTGCCATCGGCGTGTCAACACCCCTACAGTATCAACCATTCATTGAGTCATATTAACAGACACCCCCTTACCTGTTGTCAAGTAAATTTGATAGCTGACAACGCTTTCTTACCCCCCCCCCCCGTACTTTTAAACAACAGAGGAAAGCTCTAAATATATTTATGGAATGAGATATTCCAGTTAACACATTTGTGTGCCTAATTGTTAATGAGAAACGGCTGTATCCATGTCCTATTTTATAGTGTAATGCAGACCTAATAGCCGAAGACCAAACGGGTAATATTGATTACTAAGAAATTCCTGTCAGCAGTAACCTGATATTTTAATCATTAAGAAACTAAAGAAGAAAATAACGGATTTTTCATTTGAAACATTTTTAAATTCCCCTGCTTAGTATTAATAATGTAAATACATTAAATGTGTATTTATAATTAACAGGCGTTTCTAATACTTTATGAACGTTGGACACACATTTAATTTGACATAAAAACCATAAATGTACTGTCCTAAAATGTACCATGTTGATCACATGTTGTAATATATAATTTAAAATAATTAAATGGGGACACTTACTAGACCGAAAGGTCACTTAAGTGACTAGCATAAGATATTATCTATTTTTTATTTTTTTTTAAACTAACATCTTCTAATATGTAATTTTTGAAAGTAAATGTCACTATTCCTATATATATATAATTTTTTTATTAATTAGGCTTTTCATTTTAAAAAACAAAATGATCAGACTTTGGCAAAGAAAGGTATCATTAATAAAGAATATTAGTAAAGTGACGTTTATTTTTACAAATTATAATTTACCAATAAGCTTTGTAACAATTAAGAAGCGTTGTCTACTAGCCACTTGTGAATTGTCCTTTGTTAATTTACTCTGATATTTAAAATACTTTTAACAGATTCAACTCCATTTTCTCTGCTCCTGGCAACGGATAGAGGCGTGGAAATGTTCCTAGAGAACACAACAACACTTCGAGTGGCTCACACAAACTATTCCCAGTTCAAATATGTGGACTACATATACACCGAAGACATGATTGTCTCAAGTATAAATTGTTCAATACTAAGGTAAACTTGTGTTGTTTTCATTTATGCACGTCATTATACTATACATAGCTAATTTATCATAATTAATGCTGACTAAAGCTTTGATTGTGATAGGCTATTTCACCTCTTCCCACATTTCATTTAATTTTAATCAAACCATTTTCTTTGCAACTAAATAAATACATATAAACAATTTTTTTCAGTAAATGGTATAGCAAAACGAGTGTTACTGATCGGGTGTAATAAAAAGGGGGTTGGATAAATATTTATTGTAGTTAAATATGGAAAAACAGGTTGGAGATTAAAAGGTTGACTTAAAAAACAACTCATTTTAAATTGACGTATGGCACTAATGTAATCCACAACCAAAATGCAAGTTCATTTTTCTGCTCTTTTTAAGAGGGAACTAAAAAGGCGAATGAGAAAACAGTATAATAAACAGAAAACTGGAAAAAAATAATAAGATAAACTAGAACTATTTGACAACATTTGACTTTCAATTACAGAAACAAAATTCCACCGGATAATTCATGTCCTTCATAAGTTTGGTTTTAAATAAAAATTTACTTTTTCAAACTGTAATTTACTCAAGGCTGGTTTTAATACAACTAATATTTTTTGTGACCTAAATCTAAAGAGGCGAGACATATTAAACAAAGGGTAATAAACCAAACAAGACATCCTAATTGCTCTTATCAAGTGGCCTGGCAGCATAAACTACCTAAGTAAGAATCTATATCAGTTTCACGACCGCTGAATTTTATGTTTTTCATTTTCAATTTGTATTCAAACATCTTAAAAGTCATAAAATTATTTTTTATTACCTTAATAAAATCTCATATTTACTTATTAAATATTAAATTGTAAAACTATTATTTATTTTGAAGCCTGCATTGATTATAGTTATATTGATAAAGGTCACTTAAGAGGGGGCCGGATAGAAGCCGGCCGCCGCGATCTGACTCCAGCCCGTTTAACATGGGAGAAATATTTAATTTCTTAATTACCGCCTAACCGACGGTTATTTGAGAAAAATAAAGAAGTAGCCCGAATCTACGCGTCATTAACTATTATTAGAGGTAAATAATTTAAACAATAATAATTTATATTTGTTACAAATTGACTTTTAAGAGAACGTTTTTCCCATTTAAACCTACGTATAATTGACTAATTTGAAATAACTAGTTAAAACGTTATTTACTGTGATAAAAATATAATTTTTGCATCCTTAGAATCCTTATTATTTTTAGTACGGGGAGACTTCGATTTAAAAAAAATAATAATTTGTTAGTCGTTATTTTTGGCAATTCTAAAAAATGCTTGCATGTAGACGTTACTCATCGGGCGGTAGAAGTTCAGAGATGTCCTCACAGAGCGCTGCACCTTCGTTTGTAGTCTGCACTCTGCAGTCCTGTCTATTCCACGCGAGCTGTCAGACTGTCATTGATATATTTTAAAACATATTGATTGATTTCTATCTTATGAGAATACATTTTACGTGAACATAATAATTAATTGTGTTTAAATCTAGTACTATAACATATATAGTAAAGATTTAGTTCTCTATAGTAAAAATATTTCCTTATGTGCATTTTTTTATTCAGTAATATAAATGTAATAATTATATATATATGAAACATATAGTTTTTTAATGTTGATAATATATAATAATAGTAGCAAGATCATTATTATTATATATTATTACAATATTAGTATTTAAAAAACATTAAAGTAAAAATAAAACAGTGCTAGAAGTTATTTACTTAATTATCTACCTGTAATGATCGAGGCTGGCGGACTACTATGTAACAATTCTTTGTGTTAGTATATGTTACAATTGTATCTGACAAACTTATTCTCAGATTATTAACATTTGAAATTAATAATTAGGCCAAAATGTCTGTGTTGCTAGGGAAGTTAAAATTAATAATAATGTTACATGTAAAGGAGTATGAGAATTTTTTTCTGGAGGTGTATATGTACCGTTGTATAACATAAACTGTGTGAACCCTGTCATCGCAGCAAAATATGGCGACAGACTTTCACAGATTTACAACCCATGCCGGATGTACGAAACAAAGCCAAGAGGGTAGCGCGGCGGCATCCAAAGATTCTAGTCACAAGTGTTACTAGACCTTGACATTGATAGTGAGCAATGTTGGATTATGTATTGAAACAGTTTAGACTACGAAACTTGTAGTTACTGTCCCTGCAACCAATAAAGATTTGTTATGAGTCTCTTATTGACCCTTTTCTTATAAAACATGTTTATAATCAAGATATCGTAATTTTAATTATATCAATCGCCAAAGAAGATGGGTTTCTCTAGATTTTTGATTTTTTAATGACTTACTGAGTGATATACTGATCACAGAAAACAAAAGTCAAACCATGTACAGTGTGCTCAAACACAGTGCTTTAAAAAACAGGAAAATGCGTTACAAAATACGGAAATCGTCAGATTTATGAATTATAGCAGACGAGTCATAAGACGTAAATAAGACATTACTTGATAACACATGAAGACCTTACTAGGCAAAACCATGAAGACCTTACTAGGCAAACACATGAAGACCTTACTAGGCAAAACCATGAAGACCTTACTAGGCAAACACATGAAGACCTTACTAGGCAAAACCATGAAGACCTTACTAGGCAAACATATGAAGACCTTACTAGGCAAAACCATGAAGACCTTACTAGGCAAACACATGAAGACCTTACTAGGCAAAACCATGAAGACCTTACTAGGCAAAACCATGAAGACCTTGCTAGGCAAAACCATGAAGACCTTACTAGGCAAACACATGAAGACCTTACTAGGTAAAACCATGAAGACCTTACTAGGCAAACATATGAAGACCTAACTAGGCAAAACCATGAAGACCTTGCTAGGCAAATACATGAAGACCTAACTAGGCAAAACCATGAAGACCTTACTAGGCAAACCCATGAAGACCTTACTAGGCAAACATATGGAGACCTTGCTAGGCAAACACATGAAGACCTTACTAGGCAAACCCATGAAGACCTTACTAGGCAAAACCATGAAGACCTTGCTAGGCAAACACATGAAGACCTAACTAGGCAAAACCATGAAGACCTTACTAGGCAAACCCATGAAGACCTTACTAGGCAAACATATGAAGACCTTACTAGGCAAACACATGAATGCCTTACTAGGCTCCTTGTATCTTGGTACATTATAATATGATATACAGCATATACATTTATTTATTTCAAAATTGTATTAGGTTAAGATTTTATCCACATTCTAAATTCATAATCTAAATTTATTGTATAGTATTATTATTTATTTAGTTTTTAGGTGTTCAATATTTAGTTGTATTCTCCTTGTATGTACAGTTTACATTTTCTAGAGCCCGAGTATGTTGATTATATAATGCTTTTATTTTTATTGTATTTAGTCAGGTGTTCCATGTCTGAAAACAGGAAATCGTAACTGTACAAGTTAGAAAAATAAGTTGTGTCAGTTTTATCTGGACTGTTGTCTACTATAACGGTATAACTATTTTACTGGGTTATTTATATTACTATTTTAAACTTAGTTTTGTAATACGTCAAATATGTCATGAAATAAGTTGTATTAAGTTTCTTAGAATTGTTAATACATAAGAATTTGTTTAGTCATTAGTATTGTAAATAGTAATTGTTCGTGTAATGCTATACCTTTTGGTGTATTTGTAGTGTAATGATAGCTAAGGAATGGGTGATATTGTTTAATGTAATAAAGAAGTAATTTAAAACTCGTTCCGTTCATTTATAAAGTACATGTTTTAGTAGTAGAGTCAGGTTTCATAACCAAAGTATGGTGTTATTTGGAGTCATTTTCCTCTAGTTTTGTAAGGTTTTATCCGCTGTCAAATTATTTCAATATGAAAATAAGTAAGGTCTACAACACCGACAGAACTACAACTAACCGTAGGCTTACCACTCAACAGATATAAGTAGTAGGACTCAGGCTTGTGACTCTAGAGAGTGACCTTGACTCAAAAGATAAACAAACTACCACGTATCAACCCAACAGGACGGTGACCTTTTCATCTTCCAATCAGAGTTAGTTCGTTATTCCAACGGTAGTGGGAGTTCATTCGTTGGATATAGACAACAAATTAATTACAAATAAGTACATACGATAATATAACTACACATTACTGTATTGTAGAATGATACAAACGAAATATGACACATTGGGTTTTTAATTATTGACAGCCTAAACACATGCGCGATGTAGGCTACACTTGCCGCTGGTCTGTACTTGTGAAACGGTGAAATAACGTGAGAGCTGTGTTGTTTTATATCGAGTATTCATTTGGAAATTGGCAATGTAACGCATCTATCGTTTATACTCGTTCAAAAATGAAAAAAATATACTAGTTGAATATAATGTGGGATAAAAGTACTTATAAATTAAAAACAGAATAAAATACCGTTATATGAGTTTTTGAAAATAGTCAGGTGCACGAATAAAATAATAAAAAGTTTCATGAAACACAGTAATATTGTTTTCTCGTGAAAAGTAAACAAAATAAGCGTTTACTGATAAGACATAGACATAGGAATGGGAATGGATATAATGATCATTTCGAAGTCAGGGTGCAAATCAGTATTACTTAATTTATGTAAGTCATTTACAAAAATACTTATATCATTTTATGGATTTAATAACGTTATAGCGACTATAGTGCATATTGATTAAATTATTAAAAATTATTATATGCTGATGCCACATTTACTCATTTATTTTTAAAATTATAGAAATATAAACTGTTGTACGTCATTAAGTTATTATTATTATTTTAAAATGTTAACTTAATTTTTTATGAGAATTTGAATGTCTGAAGATTTAGTTTCAGGTAGTACTAAATTAATGTATGCTATTGCTATACGCGGGTTAATAATTAATTACAATATGCTTTTTACTTAAGCTTTGTAGAAGTTAGATTGATTACAGATTGATGTTTGTATTTTTATGAAGACAATATTGTTAATATTATTTGTGTTATAATATTAAATTATTAAAATACTAAAAACGTGTGTAATATTTTTAAAACCTGAGTCCACTAAAAATACAAAAGGTAAAAATACAAAAGGTAAGGCTTGTTAAGATTTAATTGCACTAATTTGTGTCATTCATACAATTACTAATAAGCAATAAGGACTCTATTATCATTTTTCAGTTGTAATTGAAAAATAGTTTGATGATATTGAGCTACATAATCAATATTTTTGTCACGCCATTTTTGTCATCATACTATTATATTTAAATTATCAGATACTCTAATTAATTTCGTTTATTTCACATGTGTACCTACTTGAAATTTGTCATTACATTTTTATTTTATTTTCTGTTAATTTTATATTTAGTCATTCACTTTTATAAATTAGTTTTATTCGTTTGTGACAGTTACTTGTAAATATTTTAAATATCACAAATTCTAATTTTGTGATATTTAAATATAACAAGTTTTCATACTAGTTTCATTAAGTGCTGTGTTTATTCAACATAACAGTAGTATTTGTATTAGATAAATAGTATAAACTCTGTTTTGTTAGTTTCAATAACAAGAAACCAGATGCAACTCTACCTAATTTATTTGTACTACCGAAGGAATGAGGACAAGCGGACTGCGGAAGGCCTCAGACAACCCTGTCGGCTGGCGGTGTCAGTCACTCGTCCCTTCCCTTTTGTTGTTCTATAAAAGATTAGAAAGAAAGTGAAGTGATGGTGCAAGGGGCGAACGGCCGAGCAATAAATAAATGCCTTGGCGGCCAAGCCAAAAAGCGCCCCTAGTGCCTTAAACGCCAACTACCAACACAGACAACGTACTGCACTAAACACCGCTCCCTGTGGCCGTTCTCCAAACTAAAATGCGATTTTCAATCTGACTCCGGAGCCCTCTTAACTTAGCAATCTATCTGAATTATTTGAATATAAATTTCAAGCCATTTAACTCATTATCAGTCTCATAAGAAACATATAAATTCTAAATATATCAAATTAAATTTTATAATATATGTTGATTTAAAAAAACACCTAAACCTATCTATCGTACGCCTTGAAGAAAACTCCCAACCTCCCACCCACCCAACGTGCTTACTTATGAGGTTTACTTACGTTGGACAGGTATGCTCACAGAGAGTAAAAAAACAGAGGTCGTTTATTTATTACCACAGCGAACGACAGTAGCAGTTATACATAACTAATGTACAACATTATAAATCTGTAGCAATAATTACTGCACATATCTTCGAAATTTGGGAAATAAAGGGTGGGACTGACAAGGAGCTGGCCCTGCTATCCTTGGGTAAACTGGAGAACTAACTACTCGACACATATTGAGCGCACTATTTAATGCGGTTTCTGTTCTTTCATTCTCTGTGGTGTGCATGAATCAAGGACTAATTTCTGTAAACTACGATTACACTTCTCTGACCAAGGTGAGTCAAATAAAAAAGTAACATTTGTAAAGGCTTGCAACTTCTCAATATTTATTACGATACAAAAGTAACTATGGGTTTGCAATATCGTTTTAAGCAACCAGATGTATTACAAGTTGTTTTTTGGTTGTAGACCTATCAATATTGATATAGCCAAGTTAAAATTTTGTTTTACTAATAAGCCTGATAACATTATTCAAGAACACAAAATATCTACTTTTCATTTGTTTATTTTTCCTTTGCAGTAAATTATCACATAATACCAATAATTTATTTGTATTTTATATAATTATTAATTATTATCCTTTTTATCATTAGTGAAGTTGAACAACGTAGTTTTATTTGTGTTTATAGTCTAACGTCTGTATCAAAGACAAACATATATTTCGTTCTCTCAGATATTGAGCTAGTTCTGTGAAATAATATTTCACGAACTTATATTATATTCTTTAATCCTGTTCTACTATTTTAAAAGTTATTTTTAAGAAAATCAATTGTTGATTATTATTTTACTCTATTTAGCATTTCTAGTGGCCAATTTATTAATCATATTCCTCACAAAATAACATAACATTTGTAATATTATGCTTTGATAAGTGTGACTATAAGGTATAAGTTTGATATATTATACATTTAATGATATTCTTCATTTTCAGATCATTTTACAACACTCTGACAATGAAATATAGTCATCTCTACAATATGAGAACTAACTCATACAAGTCCGATAGTTTGGCTGTTGATTGGAATCATAGTACAGTCTACTATGGTTACGGATATTATATACTCAAGTTCTCCCTTAATAACTTACAAATAACCAAAGCTTTAAGTGATTATATTATGCCTCTTCAGATGTCAGTCGATTCTTACAACAGGTAAAACTGGATTAAAATTATATTACTTTTACGGTCCAACAGGGTCCTAATAAATAAGGCGATTCCACTTCTGGCCACTAATTGTGACTTTTATTTACAATTTATAAATCACTATAATACGCACTATGAAATATTTAAAACTAAAAATATTACTAAATTAAATAATTAACTTCGTCAATCAGCTCATAATTTCGTAACAAATGTTACGGCCGTTTCGACATCAAAGTGCCATCTTCAGACATTGAAGTTCAGCCATAAGGCGTCGTTAAAATATAAAATAAAAAACTGACACGCCTTATGGCTGAACTTCAATGTCTGAAGATGGCACTTTGATGTCGAAACGGCCGTAACATTTGTTACGAACTTATGAACTGATTGATGGAGGTAATTATTTAATTTAGCCTTATAAGCAGCTCAGGGGCTAGAAAATTGGATTTTAATAAAAATATTACTTAGACACTATTTCACTGACACTGCCTAAGAGCCTATTCTCGACTTCATTAACTGAAGTTTCAACTTTTTCTCTAATCTAAACTCAATGTTATCAACATTGCCTTTCAAATTATGCAATTCACTTTCAAGGCTTTCATATTTATTTTTTAAGACTTATAGATTCTCTTTTAATTTATTTTCTAACATTTTGGAATTCTGTTCCATTTCATTTTTTAAACGTTTTTCTAAAGCTTTTGAATGTTCTTGTAATTTAATTTCTATTTTCTATTCTATGACCTTGTAACTATTCTGAATATTTTCTAGAGCTTTAAAATGTTCATGCAATTTACATTCCAAGTTATTTTGAAAGTTGCCTAACAGCCTACTCATATCACCTTGTTTTCGAAATCTCCTGCGTCAAGCGTGTCTTGTCTTAGACATTGTTGAAGTTCACCCTTGGTTCCAGTCGTATTGAGGTCTCGTTCTTCTAGCTCCATCTTGAGATCACTCACTTGTAGTTCCCCTAGTTTCACTTTTCTAGTAGCCATTTTACAATAAACTCTCACACAGTCCACAAATTAATCGCTCACTTCCAAATTAACTATCTCACTTCTGACAACAAATTGTTACGGTCCAACAGTGTCCTAAATAAATAAGACGATTCCACGTCTGGCTACTAATTGTGACTTTTATTTACAATTTCTAAATCACTATATTACGCACTACGAAATATTTATAAACTTAAATTATCACTTATACACTATTTCGACTCTTAAAATATCACTAATATTTACAACAATATTTATAATTACTTATCGCTGAGTTCACCTAGTGTCCGACACTTCTCGGTATACTGTCACTGCACTAGACTGTAGTGGCAGTCTAGTGCAATGAATTATCGTGTTTTTTTAAAATCAGATTGAAAATAAACAAATTATAAGTTTTTAAGTGTAACTAGTTACAGCTAGTGTGACACACCATTTGAGGCGCTTGACTCACGGATTGAGAATCTCGGTGCTAAATTAAAGAACCACTTGTTATTGAACTGAAAACACCCAAAATGTTTATATATTTTTGAATACGATATTTATTCATACTTTATCAATAAAGTTACAGATATTCCTCAAAATAACAATTATATTTCCTATGACATAGAATCCTATAATCCTATGATAGTTTATCTAATATTACCTATGACAGAAAGATTATAACAGTATATATTAGTCAATTAACAATCTACAGTACATATAATGTAAGTGTTCTGTTACTATATTTAACTGTATATAAACAAGTAAATAATTGTATATTCCCAAATTAATAATTATATATTTTTATTTTTACAGAAGCTTGGTGTATTTGTGTTATGACATTATTTCTATCTTCCTTCTGGATAAAAAAACAGTTTCTCACCACTTTTTAGAACAGTTTCATGTAGATAAGATCAATGCATTGGCGATGGAAATCCAAGAACAGTTACTTTACGCAATCCTAACGATAAAAGGTGACAATGTAACTTACATAGTCAGTCTGGACTACAAAATGTCCCAGATGCGAGTGTTGTTCAGTGGTCCACAACTGGTGGGGACGACAGTTGTTGAGGTGTTCCACAGGGAAGTAGTTTGGCTGAGGAATATCAGCGGCACTTCTACTATCTACAGGTGTAAGCTGACTCCCAAATGTAGTAACTTTACTATCTATCAAACAAATCAGGTAAGTTCAGAAACTAAATTTAACGATAAATGAGTTATACCTCTTGTAGAATCTCGAAAAAACTTAATTACTACTATGTTCACCACATCAATTACAACCATCAAATCTCGTATATCTTAAAAGTTGATCCACTATTAAGTTCTACGCTCTTCCAAACTATGTAATGTAACTATGTAACTAAGTATTTACCATATGTAACATTGCTCATATGTAATGTAATCCAATATCGGGACTACCTCTAATTACTTTTAATTACTGACTTTAATGTCTGTGGCTTGCGGATACACCTAAAACTATGTACTCACTCATCAAGAAATCTCCGGAAGCAATAAACAGATTTTTTTGAAATTTGGAAGGAAGTTGGCTTTTGTATCATAGAGACCCACTATAAAAGGATTTTCCATATTTCAATTTCTAAGTGGTAGAATCAGCCCCTCCATTTTATTCATTTTTAATTAAAAGTAACATTGGCAAATGATGATTTATCTGAATAAGTTGATTCAAAAGACATAAACATAAAACAAAACCTACCAAAATTTAGTTTTCATTGTGAAATGTTTAAGGTGATTCCTACCAACCTTCAGACTTATAGAGGCTTATAGACGATAACATTTTCATGTTATGTTTTAGAAACAACCTCGGAGGGAAGTTTTAAGTAAGCGGATATAAACCATCCTGTAGTGAAGCGCGCGCTTTTTCGGCTGGTAAATGTATAAAATGCTATGAATTGAATAAAGATCTGTATGCAAGATCATAATAAGCCTACACATAATGTACTACATGTGATGACTTCTAAAGAAAAAATTAGTAAATGAAATAACATAACTAACAAAAACCTTCAAGTACAAGATTTGAGATGGATGTAGCAAACCTCGGTAATCACCATAGCAAATTCTGTTTTTGCTTTCTATATTATTTTCTACTATACTATATTATTTTCTACTATAACATACTCTTGTGTAAATTTTAGTTCTAGTTAGAGCTCTGTAGTGCCTATAGAAAGATTCACTAAGATCCTTAAATCTTACTACATCAATTACACTTAGAGTGTACCGTTTTGTAACAGCATAGGCTATTATTGTAGATAATCTGACAAGAAGAGCTAAATTTGTTTTTTGTGTTATTCATGGATTAATTGACACTTGTGTCATACGTACATTTTATGCCACCACCAGCAATGCAGGAAACAATAGCAGTGATAGGTCTAAATGTAAAGACCGATGTTAAAGAAATTCACGTCATCAATAGAATCAGCGTGATTGTAATGATCTACTACATACAAAACACAATAACTAAGGTCACAATACTACTAAGACGATGTAGTATAATAGGTTCAACTGAACTACAATTAATAATGAAAAATGAAAACTGGGAAATAAAGTATTCTACTGTTATATTTATTGTATTTTGACATGATATGACTCAGTACAAAGTTGCTTGTTTTGAAAAGTTCATGCAGTTTTGTGAAATAACAATATTCTAACGGAATTGTTACGAAGTATCATGCCACTGTTCTTTCAGAAAGTCTACGACTTCACAATCTTTCACCCGGAAAAACAAACACCTGGAGAGAAATTTTTGTGTGCCTCAATGACATGTGACCACGGATGTAAGGCATTCTCACCGTTCTCAGCC
>JAQJVL010004696.1:0-42146 GCA_035578905.1 Stictocephala bisonia
TCCAAATCCGACAATTCTGTTTGTTGACAAAGCCGCATAACCAGAAATGAGCCTCATCACTGAAAAAAATCTTGCTTGCGAAAGCTGGGTCACGTGTTATCTTATTTTGAGCCCATTCAACGAAATCAAGACGCTTGCGATAGTCTAAACGTTTCAGTTCTTGCACCAATTGAATCTTGTATGGATATAGGCGTAGATCCTTCCGTAAAATATTCCTTAGAGTTGAATAGCAGATCGCTAATTGCTGCGCACGATGACGAATCGACACACTTGGATCCTCTTCAACACTACGAGCAACAGCATCAACAGCCTCTTCGGTCCTTACTGTGCGGCGTCTCTGCCGATGCTTGTCAACAAGAGTGTGGGTATTACGAAAACGATTAACCAAAGCTCGAATACCTGACTCTGATGGACGATTATGAGGTCCGTAAATCGGACGAAGAGCTCGGTAAGTTGCCCGAACTGAACTGTGGTTTTCAAAATAAATTTGCACTATTCGCAAACGCTCTTCATTTGTAAGTCTGTTCATGGTTACACAATAATACGCACTAGACAATACAAATATTGAAATGACATATGATAATAAGCAAAGATCAGCTGTTTTATTCGAATTTAAATGTTGTGTTTAGTAGTGGTGCCAACTTAAAAAACGCACCAATAAAAAAATCACCTTTTAAAAGACTCTATTTCTTTTTCATCACTTATAATCTATATTTAAATATTTTATATGGTTTTGAAAACATGGTTTTTATAATGGTATTAAAAATATACTGGAGTAATTAATTTCGCGTTGAAATAATCTACGAAAGGGTCTCAAGGATCAAACTGGTTCATACAAGCAAATAATTTTATAGTATTATTTTCACCCAAAATTTGTTACCTGAAATTTCCTATGTTGAATATTAAAATGGTAGTTCATTGATATTATTGTCATTTTAACTAAGATTATTAAATCTGTATATCAACAGTACTATAAAACTATTAAACCACCAACTATATGAATTATATAGACTACGACAGTTATTAAGAAGAAGAAGTTAATATAAATATACCACAGTATTTTACAAACTGCAGTTTATAGTATTTTTTTTAGTATTGAGGGACATGTGATACGTTTCTCAAACCATAAGTATACTACAAAATAGAATAAACAAAATAATTGCATTTGAAGAGTAAGATCACAAAATACTATTAAATATTAAAGAACTGTTTTTAATACAATCAACTATTTGTAATATGAAGATAGAAAAAATTAAAAATAACACCTACAACACTAAGGGATACAATACATAAAAATCTACAGTTACTAGTTAAGCTCTTACAATTTTGTCAGCTACAAATAAATATTATGCCATAACATTTTCATCGTAATACCAACAAAATTAAAAAACCTCAAAATTAGTCTCAAGTCAGAAAAAAAGAATTTAAAAGAACTAAAGGAAAATTCCGTAATTATTTAATTTTATTTTTCCTTTTTTATTGTATATTTTTAATTTATTCATTTACTAAAAAATGTGTTTTATACAAACAACATTGTTTCAGCCTATCTATGGGTTTAATACCATGCAGGCTAATTTGAAAAAAAATACTATTATTATTTTTAATTAATAATGTTTGCATATGAATCCAACATTCTACAGAGTGATTTTGTTGTCCTTTTACCACACAAATTTACCTAATTCCTGATTATAACTAACTGTGGAAGTCAACACACAAATTTATCTTTATTACACATTACACGATAATCCTACATCTTGAATTATTATTTTTTTAATTATATTTATTCTATAATTTATACTTGTTTTGTTTTAAGACCAAATAACAATCATTAGATATTATTAACTAGGAAAATATTTAAAATCAAAGAAAACCAATTAAAATGATGAATTAATTATCACTCTGTTCCAACAACCATCGTCTCAATATTAATGGCGTTGAGAGAAGGTTGATGTACTTGTCAGACCACTGTACTAGTTAAGAATGTATAGCTCAGTAACAAAGCATCATTAACTTACAGCGGAGATCGATGATCGACTCAGTTACGTTATATCCCTCGATCTATCTTCCTTCACGTCCAATCGCATTGATGGAGACCGAGAAGAAATGTAAGTGACAGTGCTGTATCGAACATCGCTACCAGTGAATGAAGCATTGTACTTGGGCTTTAAATAGGTTTTGGTAGGGTTGATATGTGTGATGACATTTAGCCGTAAAAATGATAAAATTATATAATTAATAGATTATTAAAACTCCTAAATATTAATTATAACTATGCTTGGCCATTTATTTATAATAGAAAGAAAATCAACTTGTATTGAAATTAAGTTCCATACAACCAGTTTTATTTACAGTATCTTTAAAATATATGTTCCGTCTAAAAAATAAAAAAAATGTAAGCAGTCTACTTTAAAACAGAGACAAATATAAATTTTTAAAGAATTCAAATGGAACTATATTTTAATTTCACTCCATTGCATGTGAAAATAACACAAATTTATCCCAATATTTGTACATAATGTACAAACGTTATGGTGACATACCTATATGAATCCCTCTGGTCTAAGGAGGGCAAACGATATTTACCGAAATCGATTTCTATAACATTTATACTTATACTGTGATACATTTGTGATGTAGACTATTCCCTTATATGTCTTTTATTTCTACCAACACGTGATATGGTAATTGAGTAACTAATATATTATATACAAAAATTAAATTGATAGGTCGCTTGGAAAGCGATCTACTGAATGCACTGGTGCGAGTGAGATGTACTGAGTGGTGGAAGTGAGACATAAGACTACTCTTCCCCCACTATGTAATTCCACTTAACGAAACACTTGAAGGCGGAAGTTAGCCACATCCGAGAAGTAAGGCAGCTCAGTGGTGTAACGATTCTCCTCTGCTACTAAATTTAACATGCATGTCACTTACTGTTCGGCCCAATACTAGTGTAGGATATCATTTATATTTTAAATTCTTTACATGGAATTTCAACCCTGATACCCTTCTAAATATTTTACTTTGAGAGGTTTAGGTATTTCTGGACTTTTTTTGCAAAAGTTCATGATGTTTACGCTCCAAGTACTTGCATATTTATAGATTAAAATTATCCAGTTGTGATTTATATGAAACATTTCTAAATTAGTTTTCTCAGTACTAAATAGCAACTTTAATTTCGGAATCGGATCTTTTCCGTTATACGTATACCACTATTTAATGTCGGATCTTTTCCGTTATGTGTCAGCAATCCCAAAATATTTCCATATACATCGCGCCGCGGCAGTTATGGTTAGGTTAGGTTAGCATAGCCTATTGTAGAATGTTTTTACAAATTACAGGTTCATTCTACAATATAATAACCTAACCTAACCATAACTGCCGCGGCGCGATGTATATGGGCGGCCTCGATGTATTGGGATTCTAAAGGTTGAAAATGAGGAAAACATGTTTTAAATCAATAAATTGAATACCGTGTTCCGTTATTTATACCAAACAATGGTTAAAATGTATTATTCAATATATTTAAGTAGTGGTATACGTATAACGGAAAAGATCCTCGGAATCCATTTGTTTAGTTTTGTTGGATATTTATTGATTTCTTCTTTCATCCTAGTTATCTATTTTATATGTACATATCAAGGACAAGTTTATACATACAAAATAATAATCACTTTATATAACTGCAGTTTGGTCCTAAAAATAAAGATAGTGAGGTTGTGCAAAGTGATCTGTGAACGTCCAGTATAACTTAACACTGTATTTTTCCGCATTACCCCAACAATGGAAACAATATGACAATGAAGCAAAATAAATAACCAACTTTACAAAGCTTAAAATCTAAGCGTCTCCTGGATAGTAAGTTGGCAGCTCTAACAATGGAGGAAGACCAGATTCCTTTCGATAGAGAGAGATTATAGAGACACATTATGAAGATTCAGTAAAAGGTTGCTATGAAGAAGGCGAATTGTTATAAAGGAAATATTTAGACGAAATATTCTCATTTTCAAACGTTTAAACGTAACTAGTGGTGTTAGTGATTTTAAACAAATTCTGAATAAGTTCTGTGCGGAGGTTTCGGTCATAAGGACGTGTTGTGGATCACGTTTACCCGTTAGATAGACGTAGCCCCTATTCCCGTGACAGAGATGTGAATTACATCATCTGCCAAGACATTTGATCGCACCGGGACTTCCCCAAGTAAATACAGGAGAAGCGAGTGAGACGTAGATCACCTCTGGTGTTCATCCACCTTTTTGGGGAAGGGTTCAGGTTTACATGCGAGGAAGTATGAATGGTGGGAAAACTACAGACCTTATTCGGCCATCATTTCCGAAACCTTTTGGCCGTCCTTGGACGCGGATGTTGATGGGGATACGGCGAGTGATCTCCGACACAACTCTACTCGAGTGAAGGCGGATGCACAGGTGTTCTCGGATAAAGATGAAGAGCACTATGACGGGTGAACAGTAGTAAAGAAAGAAAAATAAAACAGCAGACTCCAGGACAACGGCCTCTGAAGTGAGTATTAAAGTGCCATTATGTTATATAAAGAGATGAAAAATTATAGACAGGTGGTGGAGACGCCGGTTCAATTCAAGAAGATAGGAGACAGGTGGTAGATGCGCCGTGGTTTATACTCTGAGTTAAAAATATAATATTTCTTTTACAGGAGTAGTGCATTTATATTTTTGTTTTACTTGTTTTTTATAAAAAGTGGGAAACATTTTATAAATTAATAGTGTTTTTTATAAGTTTGTTTTACAAAATTTAATAAAGCATTTAAAAGAGAGTTTTAAGTTATTAAAGTGTTATTTATGTGCTTGATTTAAGTTTTATTCTTTGAGATACTTTGACATTATAATTTGATAAAATGTTTCTTGATTGATTTTGAGTTAGTTAATTATAAGAGTATATTTCTTTTAAAGTTGTAGATATTTGATTCTTTAAAACACTTCTTCTTAACGAAGCAGATTGTCCGTTCAGTTTAGTAGGTCAGGTATTTTGCTGACGAACTAGTTAGCAAGGCTCGATTTCAACGGACATTGACACGTTAGTTTTGCACATTCTTTTCCTTGTTTAACAAATTATGGGTTATTTTGAGTTATGAGTTTAGACAAACTTTCCTTAACTGATATTTGGGGTTTAACTAGTAATCAGGCTATAAAAATTTTAGACGATTTACAAATAAAAATTCATTCAGGGGCTTCTTTAACCGAGCTTAGAGCTTTAATTGCTAGACATAAAAAACAAATCCTGGAAGCTAAACCCGTTGATAAAGATCAGGAAGAACAGTCGGGTGAAAACGAAAACTCCCAAGAAAGAGCTTACGAAAATCAAGAAGAGGCGGACGGGCTCGTGAATAGTTACACAAACCAAGAGGCTTTAGACGGCCGTACAAGTATCCAAAGTAATATTTACGAAGATATAGATTCACAAATAGACGATTTTAGTTCACGGCAATCGACACCCTCTCCAGACATACTAAATACAGAAATAAACATGGCTACGGAAAAACTTCCATTTTTTCACCCTGGGACATTTTCGGGTTCGATGGCAGAGTCCATTGACAGTTTTCTAACACGAATGGATAGGGCTGCTTTAGTAAATAATTGGTCAGAAGATAAGAAAAAAACCTATTTACCAATGTATTTAACAGATACAGCTTTAACTGTTTTTGATAACCTAGAAAGAAAAAACCCTCGTATGACTTGGGACGAAATAAAAATCGAACTTTGCAAAACTTTTTCACCTGTTGAGTCACATGAACTTTTATTAGCAAAATTAAACAGTAGGGTGCAGCTACCCACAGAAAGCGTAGTACAATATATGGCCGATGTTGAAAGACTTTGTGCATTAACAGACAGGAATATGGATGAGAGCAAAATTTGTAATCACATTTTAAAGGGACTAAATCCAGGAACGCTTCAATTAGTGGCGTTAATGGATAACTCAACCTTAAATAAATTAAGGAAAAATATATCAAAATACGAAATGTCGTCTTACATGATGAAACAACGGTTAGGGCTGGAAAACACAAGCGTCGGCACAGGGATAGTAAACAAGGAAGAGGACATAAACCACAGGATGGACAGCGTCGAAAACGCAATGAGACGACTACAGATCAGCATGGTGAGGGACAGTCAAAACAACAAATCAGGAGGGGAAAACTACTACAACTACAGAGGGAACCGACAGGACCAGAGGGGATGGCAAAACAATTACAGACAAAAGGACTACAGCGGGCCAAGTTTCAACCACGAGTTTGAGCGAGACGACTACAGACATCGACATCAAGAATACAGACGGGGGTGGCAGAATCAAGATTACACGAGAGGTAGAGAAAACAACTACAGGACCAGAGGTGGATACGACTACAGGGCAGAACGAGCAGGAGGTCAACATCAAGGGAGGACATGGAGAAATGAAGATAGAAGACAGAACGAGGTTACTTCCAACTACAACAGAAATAGGGGTAGAAGTCCAGTACCACCAAACTATCCACGGAACAGGGATGATTCGAGGAAAAACAATGAGGAAGGATGTTTTAGATGTGGATCAATGGAACACTACGCTAGGGGTTGCAAAGCTAGATTTCAAAAAAACTAGACATGCCGGAGGGCAATCTACCCTCTGAAGGCGGAAAAGAAATTCGGAAACATCTTTACAAACATGGTTCAATACCAAGGCTGAGTGATGCGAGGCCACAGGAGGAGTCAAGGTCGGGAATACGAGGTCAAGTCAGCGAGAAATCTACAACTGCTGACGCTCCCATAATGTCAACAATGAACAAGGCTGACCTCGCTTTGAACTTAGAGGCAACTGTGAACGATAAACGATTGTATGTAATTATAGATTCAGGAAGTAACGTGAGTTTGATAGATGATTCCCTTATCAACTCAAAAACAATAATAAGAAAATCGAATACAATTTTGACTTCAGCGAACGGGACACCTTTAGAAGTGTTGGGCATCACACAAATAAATTTATTAATAGATGGAATTGTATTTCAGCAAACGGTACATGTGGTAAGAAACCTAAATTGCAAGGCATTATTAGGCAATGATTTTTTACTTGATAAAAAGGTAATAATAAACTATGAACATAAAACTTTAAGATTAAAAATGGGAGAAAATTTTCACACTATGAATATGGGACACAAGTGGGTTACTGAAGTATCGAAAAACGGATTTTTTTCCAATAAGCTCGTTTTTACCACACAAGACGTTCAGTTAAAACCACTTCAAAGAACTTCAGTACCAATTATTATTCAAGGAGAAAACTTTAATCTCAATTCGTCGGAATTTTTGGCTCACTGCAACATGATAGAAAAAAGGAACTTATTTTGTTGTAAGGCAAGCGATGGGAATTTGTCAAAAGTGGAAATAACAAATTTATCTAGGACAACGACAACATTGTTAAACAACACGTGTGTGGGAGAGTTGCGATATTTTACCAATTATTCTGTCGACTTGATACAGGACAACACTAGTTTTGGCAACATAAATACAGACCAACCTTTACAGGATTTAGCAGGAAACAAAATTGATTTAAATCCAAATTTGTCACCAGAAAAATATAAAAAAGCAAAGGAACTAATATTAAAATATCGCCATGTATTTGCTAAAAATGATGATGATATCGCAATTGCTAATGTTACGCCATGTACCTTTGAAATGAAGACGGAAAAACCAATTCATTGTGCGCCATATCGTTTATCTCAAGCTGAAAAAGTGGAATTAGATCGCCAGATCGATCAATTGGAAAAAGCAGGGATTATAAAAAAAGCTAGGACAGATTTCGCTTCACCAGCATTTTTAGTAAAAAAACCAAACAATAAAATGAGATTAGTTGTCAACTATACTGAACTTAACAAAAACATAGTTCAGGATCGCTTTCCTCTTCCTAGAATTGATACTATTTTAGACACTATGGAAGGGTCACACTATTTTTCAAATTTGGACATAAACCAAGCATTTTTTACCTTACCCTTAGATCCAAAATGTCAGAAATACACTGGATTTGTTACACATAAGGGATTATATGTCTTTCAAACGTGTCCTATGGGAATAAGTATTGCGAGTCAATGCTTTACAAGGGCAATGACTGGTTTATTTTCAGACTTGTTGTACAGTCAGGGAATTGTAATATATGTGGATGACGTATCAGTTGCCAGCCCAGATTTTGACACGGGCCTAGAAAGGCTAGAAAAAGTTTTTCAAAGATTGCAAGAGGGAAACTTGAAAATAAAAACAAGCAAATGTCATTTCTTATATGAAGAAACAAAAATGTTTGGTTTTAAAATAAATAAACATGGAATTCAACCTTTGGAGGAGAGGACTGAAGCAATCAAATGTCTTTCTGCACCTAAGACTTTAAAAGAGGTTCGATCTTTTTTGGGGGCCACCTCTTACTATAGAAAATTTATAAAAAACTACAGCACTATTGCCAGCCCACTTACAGACCTTACAAAAAAGGATAATACGAAATTTAAATGGGAAATAAAGCACCAAGAGGCCTTTGACACTTTAAAGAACGCACTTATTAACCCACCAGTTTTGTGTTTTTTCTCCGACAGAAAGGATACTGTGTTAAGGACGGACGCTAGTTATAAAGGGATAGCAGGTGAACTTCTACAAATTCAAGAAGATGGAACTTTGAAGCCTGTTGCTTATGTAAGCAGAAAACTGTCCAAAGCTCACGCTAACTGGTCAGCTAGCGAGATCGAATTATATGCAATTGTTTATTGTTGTTTCCATTTCAGAAGTTTGTTATATGGGAAATACTTTGAAATACAAAGTGACCATAGCAGTTTAACCTATTATACACAGTTTAAAAATCTAACCTCAAGATTAAATAGGTTAGCTTTAAAATTATTGGAGTTTGATTTCAAGATAGTACACAAGACAGGAGCCAGTTTGAGGGTGGCTGATCTTTTGAGTAGATTTCTCACTGATAAGGAAATCGATCAGGAAATTGCTTCAGAAGAAGTCCTAATAAATGTAATAAAAACGATAAACTTAGAAAAATTACAACTGGAAGACCCAGCTTTGTTTAAAATTAGAATGGCATTGACTAATCCGGAAAATGCAGACAAACGATTAATGAGGATATCTAGGTTGTTTGTTTTGAAAGATGGCATTCTGTATCGAAAAATGTTTACTCCATGGCAATCCAAGGAAGTAATCGTGTTGCCAAAAGTGCTGATTAAAGATGTTTTGCAAGCTTACCATAATGCACTAACAAGTGGGGCACATTCCGGCATATCAAGAACATATGCAAAAATCCAGAGTAAGTACTATTGGGAAAATATGTCAACAGACGTTAGGAATTATGTCAAGTCATGTTTGGCGTGCCAGATAAACAAATCAGACAAACAGAAACCAGCGGGATTGCTCAAGCCTATCATTCCGACGTGTCAGCCTTTTACCGACATAACGATTGATTATGTTTCTCCCCTCACAAGAAGCAATAAGAAACAATACATCTTGGTTTGCGTAGATGCAACTACTCGTTACGCTGTTTGTCAAACTAGCGAAAATGCTGATGCCAAAACCACTGCAAAATTTATATTACATAAAATAATTCCTAGGTTTGGAGTACCATGTAGAATACACTCTGACAGAGGCACGCATTTTGTTTCTGAAATGTTGAAACAACTTTATGAAGGATTGGGAATAGAAATGAAAATTTCCACGAGTTTTCACCCTCAGTCAAATGGTGTGTGTGAACGTTTTCATAGTACGTTAATGACAATGCTTAAAGGCTACGTAAATGAACGACATTCAGATTGGTCAAAATTTGTTGACTTTGTAACTTTTGCATATAACACAGCCACTCAAACAAGTTTGCTTCACTCACCATTCTACTTATTACATGGATTCGAAGCCACACAACCCATAGATTTAGCCATATTACCGAAGATTCCGGACTACGATGTGTTGTCATCACTAGAGGTGCTTCATAAAGTAAGAGCCGAAATACCTGAAATAATTAAGAACGCCCAAGAGAAACAGAAAACACGCTATGATTTGGGGAGGCGTGAAGTTATATATAAAGTAGGGGACCAAGTATTGTTACGAGTTCCTTTTAAGTCAACAAAAGGATCAAGAAAGTTGGCGCCTCTTTATAAGGGTCCTTTCAGGATCACTAAAGTAATATCACCTTTGAACTATGAATTGGAACTGCTAAGGTATGGAAGATGGCAGAAAGATGTCGTTCACGTTAGCAGATTAAAGGCTTTTTATAAAAAGGAGGCCGAATCAGAAAGTGAGGTTGCAGTCCCTGAATGAAAAAAAAAAAAAAAAAAAAAAAAAAAAAAAAACTTTCAAATATTTAAAATGGGGCTTGTGTTCATGTCAATAAAAATCGAGTTTTGTTTATTGTATTGATTTTAAGGGATATTTATGAATTTTCAGTTTTATTATCATGTTGTACTTTAAGTTTGTTTTGTACTGATCTAAACTTACTGGTTTTTTTTTTAGACAATAAGGTGTGTTTACAGATTAAAATGGAGTCTATTACAAGGAGTTTACAACATGTTTAAATCATATTTTGTTTTATATCTCAATTTGTTTATGATTTTGTATTTTGTTATGTTATTAAGAAGTATGCTTTGATTTTGGTTTGTATATATAATTATGATATGTTTATTAATAATGATGATTAATTATCTTTCAATAAGTATGTTTACAGAAATTGACGACTGCCAAGAGCGGACAAGGTTGCGCGTGCCATTGGTTGCTGTTTACAAACAAACTAACTATTTGGGCCAACTTGTATAGTCAATATGTGGAATGTTTTGTAAACTTGTTTATGCTAACGCACCTATATTTGTTAAATACGAGGGTGTTTGTAAAACTGGTTTGAAAATTTAAATCTTATTTGTTGGAAAGGGTTTTGTTGTAACAACAGATTTTTTAAATATTTATTGTAATTATTTATATAAATTGATTAATTGTGGTTATTGTTAAAATAGTTGTATAGAATTTATAGTTTATACCTTTGGTGTTATTTGACCAAGAATATATTATTTTATTATTTAAACTGTTATAATTGTTTGTATAAAATGATTAATTGTGGTTATTGTTAAAAGAGTTGTATAGAATTTATAGTTTATACCTTTGATGTTATTTGACCAAGAATATATTATTTTATTATTTAAACTGTTATAATTGTTTGTATAAAATGATTAATTGTGGTTATTGTTAAAAGAGTTGTATAGAATTTATAGTTTATACCTTTGATGTTATTTAACCAAGATTATATTATTGTCTTATTTAAACTGTTATAAATTATTTTTAAGATTATTTAGAGGTTTATGGTAAATGATAAATAACGAAATAATAAAAATAAATAAAATGATAGTAATAGAAACAATGTTTTTAGCGGTTACCATGTTTTTGGGAACAGTAGAAGGTCATGTGAAGGTTTTTCCAGGTGGACATTTTAAACAATTATATCCATTATCCTTATATGAAAGTTCGGTACCTTTAACCTATATAATACCACATGATTTCCTTGCCTATACTACAACATCACATTTTTCACTTCCTACGTCTCCTTTCAACAACCCATACTTGGCAAGAATGACTGGAATAGCAGTGGAGTTGGACAGACAGATCGAAGGTTTGCAGACCAGGATGGGCCCGAAGATGAACGCTACTTTAAGAACAAGAGGACAAAGAGCTATAGAATCTATAGGGGATTTCCTCCACTGGGGATTTGGAACAGCTACAGATGGTGAATTGCACAGTCTGACCAACAACGAGGAAGCCGTAAATAAACACCTCAACGCTCTTCAAGACGTGGTGAAAGGCGACCATGTGGACCTTGTACACTCCATGGACAGTATGAAGGGGTTCTCGACGAACGTCACTAAAGTATTGGCTAAAGTTAATGCGGCTCTGAGGATGATGGAAACCAACGTGAAGAACAACGTACCAGAAGAAGAGGTATTTAGGAGTTTGTTAACTTATATAATACGACTGCAGGCTCAAGTTTACCACAATTTATTCCTGGAGGATTGGGAGGATACCCAGTTGAAGTGTAGAGTAAACTTATTGTCTTCTTCACTTGTTACTAGAGATGTTTTGACTTCGGACTTAAAGATTTTAGCTACAAATATTTCAATGGATGGCTATGAGATAGCACTCTCAACGTCCGACATAGAGATATTTTACACTTTGCCTTTAACATCGTGTAAAATTTCACCAGGGAAGATTATTGTCACGGTGAAGATTCCTGTAAAAAGGATTGAAGACAGTTGGACGTTATATGAATACATTCCATCTCCTTTGGCCTGGAAAAACTACACCTGTGTGTTATCACGTGAGCCAGTGTACATCGCAGCGAGCCAGGACAAATATGTGACGATCGCTGGGAAACAGTTGGAAGAATGTAAGAAGACTTCAGGATTATGCTTGATACCACGACAGAGAAAAGGAGGGAGCGTTTCAGCGTCCTGCGCAGAGAAGATGTTCAAAAGAGAGCCTGTAAACAGTCTACGAGAGACCTGCCCGTTCATCTGTGACACTGCACGACAAGGGATATTGATTACAGAAGTTGGGTTTGATTCCTACATAATTACTCATCCTACCAAGTTTCTTTCTTTGAATTGTTCTAATTCCTCAATCCAATTTCCTACAAACTATCCTGGAGCCTTTGAAATTGTTTTACCTTGTGATTGTTTCCTAGCCGAAGGAAAATCCATTCTTATATCCCGGAAATATCCTTGTTTTTCAAACAATCATGATCCTATAATGACACATATATTACCTGTACTGTGGACTTCCTTAGACAACATTTCCTTAAATCCTTTGGAAAAACTAGCGAGGCCTACTTTTCAAAATTTTTCTAACGTTTTAGATTTAAACTGGAATTTAGTTTCTCCAGCTTTTGTGATTCATAATCAAATTCCAGAAACTGCCTTTGAGCACGTAGAACTCCCAAACACATGGTACGACATATATGACGTAGCATCCCTTAAGTATTATATTTTGTTTGGATGGCTAACTTTGTTATCTTTAGGAAATTTATACTTATTTTTTAAACTTTACATTTTGGCTATTATGTCTAGAGACAAGCCACCAAGATTGCCACCCAGAATTTCAGTTTAATATGTATTAGTACTTTGTTTAGGTGATATATATATATATATATATATATATATATATATATATATTAATGGAAAAATTCTGTATGTTTCAATTGGCGAGGGCGCCAATTTAGGGAAGAAAGGGGGATGTCAAGAGATGGGGATAACAAAAAGAAAATATTCATAATTATTTTATTATTAGACTTTAGCATTTTGTACAATGTATATCAATTTGATGTTAGATTTAGTAGTTTAACTTAGGTGGAGGTCAGATCGAGAGAAGTGTGGTGAAGGTCAGAACTCGGGTCATGGTGCTGGTGGCATTGAGGAGTGGAATATATACGAGGTTGGCGGATGGAGTCGAGAGAGTCGAGGGGACGTTGGTCTCTCGAGTGTAAAGGGAAGGTCCTGGGTTTATGTAGGGTCCTAGTCAGGACTTAGGGATTTTTCTTGTTGAGTCGTAATAAAGGGGAGTTATTTTTAGCCAGTTTGAGTTCGAGACGACCTAACACAAGTAAGTAATAATAATATTAGAATTATAAATTTTTACAGGTCCAATGCCAGCAGCACCATTTTCCCAAGTTCATTTGTATTTATGTAGTATTGTATTCATGTATATTTCAGTTAGAGTTGGAGAACCTAATTGTGTAACTATTTAGTATTTTATTGTTGTAAGACTTGTGTTGATTACTTGTTTATATTAAGACATCCTCTTATATTATTATTATTGTGTTTGATTCTTATTGAAGTTATTACTAATTAAATCAATCTATAAGATTTAGCAGCCAAGCGAGTATTGTTATTTACGCCCAAGTCAACGATCCCGGACGTGCGCAAATTACCCCATTTTTTTGTAGGTTCTAGAAAAGGGGGGTTTGTGACATTACTATTTATATCTAGGATTAAAAATTGTTTTGATTTATTATTTATTAATACATTTTAGGATTCAGATTCCACGTAAAGATGTACATCCCTTAGATGCCCTGGGTGTTGGGCTATCAATAAACGGTCCCTCCTGAGCTAAGTCAAACTTAGTTAGTAACAATGACTAGACTAGTTAATCTAAACGCATCACACTCATTCGCCCCTTATATTCGTCCATATCTCTACGATTGGCGTCTTATTAATGAATAATACATTGTTTTTCTGAACGGTATGGTAAATTTATTGTTGTTACTATTATTTTTTTTTTACATTGTAAAATATAAAATGATTTTAAACGTAAATATTTATTAAATTTATATATTTAGACACTTGTATGATAGTTATGGCAATTATTGGTATACCAAAGTTGATTCAATTAAACCTTTTACACAGTTTTCTAACCCGTTATTTAATAAACTTTAATAGCTGGACATTTTATAACATCAATTTAACAACCTATTACTTTCCGAATATTTTATGAACGTACTACCGTGAACAATGTATTCTGCATGACAACATTATCAGCATAAATAAGTATTAAATGACGTAAAGAATTCTAAAGACCTGCTTGGGAATACAAAAAAACAGGAAAATTAAAAATTTCCAAGTTAAAAATAACTCATTTAATTCAAATATTAATTATGAGTTGAAGCACAAAGTTCTACGTTGGAGAAAGAAGTGTAATAAAAGGAAGAATGAGCATTTACAGTAGTAAGGAAATATACATTCTAGATCAGTCTATATTAGACATTAATGTAATTAAAATTCCAAACACGCGTGTCTGGGTGCCATAAATGGCAAGGTCGATATAAAAATTGAAAAAAGGGCGCTATATATGGCAATGGCATTCTAAAAATAGATTATATTCTCATTATTATGCAAGTCATGTGCCAACACATCATAGGTATGCATACCGCATACTTCCATATATGGTCATCTAACGGTTCAAGATCTTCGACCTTGCATTAGGTCATTACCTATAGCCGTGACCTTTGACCTCTGACCTTTAACATTTGACCTTTGATATCTCACCTTGACAGTTGACTTTTAACCTCTAACCTTTGAACTTTGCCCTTAGGCCTTGTAACTTTACTTAACTTGGCTTGTAACCATTTACTTTTACTGCATTAATATTCTAACTATTCTCTATCATTAACTAGCTTTCAACCCATGCGTTGCCATAAAAGGTAGGTGAGGCCTTATCCAGGTTACTTGTTCTCCTGGTAGATGCTATGCCCCTAATACAAAGGCTTAAAAAGTTATGAGTTAAAACATTTGTATAAAATATTTATATGGTAAGAATCGACTGAATTTTCAGATATGAAGGAGTTATTTTGAACAATAACTTGGCAACATTCTACACATATAATTTTAAATATTATTTTATTTACTTAGTATTGTCTACATGTTCACAAGGTTATTGACCTTGGCATGACTTTGAAAATCACCTTGACTTTGGACTTTTCCATAACTCTACTAATTAATTAATACTGATCATAGACGAAATTAATTCCTATTCATTTATATAAATTCCAACAACACTCATACTTCAATTAGTAGTCAAGCTATGCGAGCTGGTGCAGAAGTGACAGACTAAGTGAGGCCTTGTACAGGTTGTTCGAGTGGGTTTTAGTTGTTTAGGACATCCCACCAACGCTGAACAGGAGCTTTCCGAAAACATGCACCTAGGATCCTGACATTTTGCACCTTACTAGAATTGAGGAATACAAAATGGAGGGCCATCTGGAGGCCCAACCCGATCTGTGGTTAAGGCTGTTAAGGAGGTTAAAATAGAGTGGTTTCCACGGGCTCATACATCCTGAGTTTTAAGGCACTTTTAACCTTTGATTATGGTGTACCAGGTCTGGACTATGTGATCGACTGAATAAGCTTTCACCTAGGTTCCTCTATTAACAGTGCATATGGTATTCGACTATACTAAATGTATAGTTAAAAAATCTTACCTCTTAAGGGGTACATTTTTGTTTTAGTATTTTAGTATGGGCCAATGTGTATTTACTATTTTAGAGTGAGTTTTTAATTACTATAACTCGAATGAAAATAGTGGTACGACAAAGTTGTAGGTGGGTGGACACCGATCGGATATGAGTAATGAGTTAAGAAGTTCAATAGGGGTTGGAAGTTGTGTATATTGAGTTGTAAACATTTAATTTGGACAATTATGGTCGATAGAATTTTCAATTTGGCGCCCAAATGGGTTATTTATTTGACTTATTTCCTCGGGCGTATATATTGAAGTATTTTTTCTGTTGAAAATAATATTGTTTAGTGCAAAAAGCCAATTTTATCGATAAATATGGCATTTCCAATCAGTGAGTCATTCATAATTTTCCTTTGGATCATTTTTGAAAAGGTGAATAAACTACAGGTTGTACAATTGGTTTGATGGACATTTTAATATTAAATTAGGACTCTACATCATGTGTTGGTTCTGGATTTTTCATAGCCGTTTTAGCCTTTACGCGTAAGTTTGAGGTATACTTAGAGGTCTATAATGAGTTGTTATTCCAAAGTATTTGTATTGGAACGTCATTTACAAGAGACAGTAATCTTGCTTTGCGACCATTCTGGTCTGACTAAATGTAAAACATGCACGATATATCATTGAAATTCCATGTATATGTACTTCATTAGAAGTGACATATGTGGGTTAGTCGATAATACGGAATAACCGAACCTCAAATTTACAACTTACAGTTAGTTAAATTTTTCAAAACGTGAAAAAATCACACATCACAAAATTATTTTGGTGCAAATAATAATCGAATATTTAGAATGGCATTGCTTTCTGATGAGTAACTGTACGGTAAGCATTTTATTTTACACCATCAATTCCAGTCTAGAGCCTCCTTTCAAACTTGTTATATTGAAATGGTCAAATACGACTCGTAGTATCAACGCATTGAATTTATATTCTTAACGAATATTTGGGCATAATATTAAACGAATCTGTATTCAATCCTTTATACAGGACAATGGGTCGTCAAAGTAGTGTATTTTGGGAAAGAAGAGAAAGTAGTCTCATGTTAATAGGTCCAAGTTTTTCAACCTATTTCCTCTTCTAGTAATTCATGTAGTGTAGTTATTGTAAATTTCGGATTAAGTTAATTCTGGCATAGTAAGTCGATACGTTTGATAAATGGTTATAATTATCCTTTTTATGAAATCGAATTATTATTTCATTTCTGTTACTGACCCCTTAGAATAGTATATGCCTATTATACCATGAATTGGAGTATCTATCAATAAGTGATACAATAATAACAAAATTAGCAATAGTACAAGATGAAAGTATTATTTATAGTTAAAAACATCAAAGCAAAAAGGATAAATACAATGTATCAAATTAAATTTAATTAACGTTAAACGTTATTATAAGATAAAACATATATATTTTATAAATCATTAAGTATTTTAAATGTTAATTACCTATTTGGTTACTTAATTTGTTATTCAATCAAATGTTAAATTAATTTAGAAATTGAAATAATAATTCATTTTTTGTAATGAATTATTGTATAATTGTTTTGTATTCACACTTATATTACAATGAATAACATAATACTAGGAAACACCTCTGCACGCTTCACAGATAACTCCATCACTCGCTGCGCCTTAACCTCGGCGAGTGACTTTTGACAACAAATATTAGTAATTATGCTGTATTAAGTAAAGTCCATAGGTAAATTTATCAACTTGAGTTGTAACCTATTTATATTAAATATAAACGCCAACTTTATTATTTATCATATTTCCAAGGTTTTCACTTTATTTAGCAGCTGATGTTGAATTAAATATAACATTTTAACAGCTGTTAAAATATCATAAACGTCATTATGTCATTTGAACAGCTGTTATTTTTTGACTAATTTAAATCCTCTTTCCATGCCATCTTTACAGCCGAAAAACTTACTTTTAGCGCTCCCTTCACGGTAAAAACGTTGTACAAAGAAGCATTGTTGCACAACTACTAATAAGGAAAAATCTGTTGACATCTTAATCGTTACAATCGATCAAGAAGTAAAGGAGTTGCGCTAAAAAATGACTTCATATATAATATATAGTTATAAAACAATACTTTTTAAAAATATAATAAAACATGATTAGTACTGTATTATGAGAAAAAAATAGAATTAAACAGGTTATAAATTGTGTTTTATGTCAATAAATTAAAATAAAATAATGGCAATAAATGAAGAAAGTATCGATAAAAAGTAATATAGTAAACTATCAATATTAAAAAAATAATATTTTTTTAACTTCACTCGCCAGTTGACATGGGCCTACAGGCCTGTGCGTCAACTTTATTCAACGAGTGAAGTACCGACCGTTGGCTCAGTGGGGATTCGAACCTTGGAACTTGCCCTCCGCAGTCCGAAGCCTTAGCCACTGAGCCACCAAGCCAGCAATACAATCGATACAATAATACAAGATCGAAACATTGTGAATATATATTAATAGATGAAAAATATATTAAAGTATAAGGATGAGTATATCGAACATTTAAAAGAAATTCAATTATATTTTTGTTATCATTCTTTCATATTATTATTGTATAAAAATGAGGGAATAAATATTTTTTGATTAAGTAGTAACCACATTACAATTATAATCAAGTATTCTACATGAATTTTTTATTTATTTATTCCTCTGAGCTATGGCTATTCGAGGGCAATTGTAAGTAAAACACATATACTATACAATATTGCAATATTGAAATCAACAACTTACATATTCCTTTATTTATCTTTTATCTAAGAATTTTATACAAGATTGAATAAACAGCAAAACCTCATATACAGGTTTCAATAAAGTAATATTTTTAAGAGTAAACATATAAACAATAAAGAAAACTAACATGAGTAAACAACATTTAACTACATCAACAACAAAACCATGCTATCAATAACAATAAACTAGTATTCAATGCAATAACTGTATATTAATTAAGTTTCAGAAACGTACAGGATGTATAATTCTAGTAACATAATATTTACTCACGCACCTGACACTCTGTTTTTTCAATTTAACAGTTTTTAATTTAAGAACAATTTGCTTTATAAATAGAAATTTGTTAATTATTTAGTTTTATAACCCAAATACCTTACTACAGAGATAAAATTACTTTGTAACAATTTCATTTTCAAAACTGGTGTGATCCTAAAACTGTTGACAGTAAATATCTTCAAAACTGTATTAAACTTCATGTGTTAGTTATACAATTAGATTGTAAATCCAACAATAACAAGTTAAATAGAATCGGTTGATAAATAGAGAACAACATCTGTGTTGTAAAATAAGTACTAAACAACATCAACGTTAATTAATTAATTGACTGCACTGACATCAGCTGATTTAAAATGAACCAATCAACTGTTAAAGCATTACATTGCTAAATTATGTTATTTTTATTCAGAATTGGTAACCTTTCCTATCCTAATGTCTTAATTGTTTCCACAGGTCATGGAGTTGGTTGTGTATGGATACTAAATTCTTGTTTGTGTTGATGTGTATTTATGTATGGTATTATTATTAAAACTACAAAACTCGTGGCTGTATTGTAAATAAATTGTACTGTTTAGTTTTAATTATTTAAAGGCTATGAAGGTACTCTCTCTTAGCGAGTTGTTATTTCATATGTTCCCGTAGTAGCGGAAACATAACATATTATTTACCGTTAAAAATAGTTTATAAATTTACAAATTCTATGATGGTCCTTTTATAGGTTGGTTATCTAGTTGGAAACAATTTAATTATTTTACTATAGTGAATGTACGTTTTGTACTGAGTTGTAATACAATTATTTTGTGTGATATTTGTAATTTCTATCTAAACATATTGCTTATCGTAACGTTGATTTACTAATATATTCTGAAATAATATTTCATTATTTACTAATTATGGCCACTGCTAAACAATGTGTAGGTCATAATGTTGTCATATATTGTGCGCATCACCAAAGATAAGGGAGACAAAGGTAGTTGGACATTTGCCATCATTACGTGAAAAATAACAATCACGACGTTTCGATTTGGTAAAACCCAAACCTTTTTCAAGTGCTAAAAACTAAATTACATCTACACAAACATGTTATAAAACTACGTTCTTAAACTAATAAACTTATCTACTTTAATAATTATCTACATTTTAACCTAGATCCTAGAATGGAGTACAACAAAATGAACTTCTACTAAATATAAAAATTTTATATTTAGTAGAAGTTCATTTTGTTGTACTCCATTCTAGGATCTAGGTTAAAATGTAGATAATTATTAAAGTAGATAAGTTTATTAGTTTAAGAACGTAGTTTTATAACATGTTTGTGTAGATGTAATTTAGTTTTTAGCACTTGAAAAAGGTTTGGGTTTTACCAAATCGAAACGTCGTGATTGTTATTTTTCACGTAATGATGGCAAATGTCCAACTACCTTTGTCTCCCTCATCTGATACTCCATCATTAACAAATTTCAAAAACAAAACCAAAGATAACTTACATCAAATAAAATTAATTTCCTGTGTGTGTGTGTGTGTACACATAATTCTTCGTATTTCTACGAAATATCAGCTAGGGGATTGAGGTCGGGGAGGAGGAAGGCCGTGGCCTTGATTGGAATGCGGAAAGCTCGTCACTATGTTAACACATCGATTATTATCAGTCGATTAAATGGCTTAAAGGGATTTAAATATCCACGCCCGTTATTACATTACTCTTTTATATTTGACATAATTATTAAAGAGATGGTTAATGTAGTGGATACATTGTGGACACACACACACACACACACACACACACACACACACACACACACACACACACACACACACACACACACACACACACACACACACACACACACACACAACGCAATGTCCTAACCACTAGACGATCACGGCCACTTTGCCATTTTGCATCATCGGTCTTGGACCGACTGACCGATGATGCAAAGCAATATTACCCCATAGCAATAGCTGGAGACTTCAATTCTTGGGCAGTAGACTGGGGCAGCAAGCTTACTAACCCACGTGGAAAAGCACTATTGGAATCAATGGCGACGCTGGATGTAGTCCTTCTCAACAACGGTGACACACCAACATATACTAAAGGAGGGGCTAGTTCGATAGTAGACCTTACATTCGTCAGCAGCAGCTTAGTAATAAGAAGCTACTCTTGGGCAGTTATGAACATCTATACCGCCAGCGACCATAGTGCAATACTATGGGAAGTATCAACTGGCCATCACCCTCGACAAGCAACTAGACGAACTAATTCAGTTGGATGGAAAGTTAAATCTTTTGATCCAGATGCCTTTGTAGTGGCATTAGACAACGATCTGATCACCACTGGCAGTGCTGAAGAGAAGACAAAGGAACTGATGAGAAGAGTCTCCCAGGCTTGTGATGCTACCATGCCTCGGAAACGTGACATGAATCAACGACTGGCGGTGCACTGGTGGAACGACACCATCAGCGCACTTCGAAAAGAGTGTCTTAGGAAAAGAAGATTATCCCAGCGGGGCTATCGACAACCTAACTCTGTAGTACTAAGGGCAGAGTACAAAAAAGCCCGTCGAGAATTGAATAAAGCCATCAAAGAGAGTAAAAGACACTGCTGGAAGGAGCTCGTCGAAGAGGTAGAAAAAGATCCTTGGGGTAGGCCGTACAAGGTGGTCATGACCCATCTAAAATGTCAGCCAATGCCGTCTCCTACTTGCCCGCAGCTCCTTAAGAAGATCGTTTTCAAACTGTTCCCTAGGCAACGTGAGTTCGCCTACTTATCAGCGCAGCTCAACTACGAAGACATCCCACCTGTCACGGAGGAGGAACTTATGGAGACATGTAAACGTGTAGGAAATAATAAGGTGCCTGGTTTGGATGGAATCCCAAACATAGCATTAAAAACAGCTATTAAAGCAGCACCAGCATTATTCTTAGAGACCTACGAGTCATGCATCAAAGAAGGGATCTTTCCCAGAAGATGGAAGCAGCAGAGATTAGTACTACTCCCAAAGGGAAAAAAGCCACCGGATGAACCATCATCTTACCGCCCACTCTGTATGTTAGATACGGCAGGTAAAATATTGGAGCGCATAATTCATCAAAGGATAGAGGCTGTCGTCGATCCACTTCTAGCAGATAACCAATATGGATTCCGGAAAGGACGAGCAACACTTGATGCAATCAACTTGGTCGTCAATACAGCCAAGGAGGCAATCGCCGGAAAAAGATGGAAAGGTGGTAAGAAAAAGTATTGTTTGGTGGCTGCTTTGGACATCAAGAATGCTTTTAACTCCGCCAACTGGGACTGCATTATGCGAGCTCTCGAAGACAAAAAAGTACCAGAATACCTGCTTCGCATGGTAGCAAGCTACTTTTCGAATAGGGTACTACAGTATGACACAAAAAATGGCCCGAAAGAGTACGATATCACTGGAGGAGTACCACAACGTTCAGTTCTTGGACCACTTCTATGGAACATCATGTACGATGGACTCTTGAGAATTGCGTTGCCATCAGAGGTCAAGTTGGTTGCATATGCCGATGATGTAGCTGTTATGATAGTGGCGAAACATCTGGAGGAGATAAACCTGGCCTTCGATATTACATTTAGTCGGATTAACCAATGGATGGAGATGATGAACTTGGAGCTAGCTAAGCACAAGACTGAAGCTGTGCTCATTACCAGCAGACAGGTGGTAGAAACAATCAAGTTCGAGGTCGGAGAACAAGAGATCACATCACAACCATTTATCCGATACTTAGGAGTGATGCTTGATGCTCGACTTAATTTCAAACAGCAGGTCGACTATGTCAGTACCAAGGCGTCAGTAGTGAGAGCGAGCTTATCACGATTGATGCCTAACGTCGGAGGACCAAAGCAGAGCAGAAGGCTGCTGTTGTCATCGGTAGTCACATCGGTGCTCACATACGGAATATCCATTTGGGCTGATGCACTAGACACGCAGGAATCATGGAGAAAGGCGGGCCCAGTTTATCGACAGAGTGCTCTGAGAGTAGCCAGCGCTTTCCGCACAATATCTGAGGAAGCAGTCTATGTCATTTCTGGAATTCTCCCACTTAAAATCCTAGCCGTAGAACGACGGGCTCTGTACCATCGAAAGAAGACGACCTCACTAAGTCCTGAGAAACTGAGAACTGAAGAGAGACAATATAGTATAGCACGATGGCAGCACCAATGGGATGCTGCAGAGAGAGGCAGGTGGACGTACCGTCTTATACCGAGGATAGTAGGCTGGCTGAACCGAAATCATGGAGAGGTCAATTACTATCTCACACAGATGTTGTCGGGACACGGCTGCTTCCGAGCTTATCTTCACCGCTTCAAGCATGATGATTCCCCGGAGTGTCCGTCCTGTCCAGGAGTCGCTGAAGATGTGGAGCATGTGTTTTTTGAGTGTCCTCGTTTCAACCAAGAACGTGAAAAGTTAGAAATGATCCTCAACAAGAGAATCAAACCAGAGACGATAGTAGAAGAAATGATATCAAGTGAAACTGTCTGGAATGCAACAAGTGCATTCGCTACGGAAGTACTTACAGAGTTGCGTTCCATAGAAAGAATAAGAGCAAAAGCTAGAACTTAGAAGGAAGGTAGAAACAACACCTTAGTCACCCGAAGGAATAGCGATAGCTAATTCCTCCCCCCGCGATGTAATGCCTAGACGGCGGTTTCCGTGGGGGATTAGAGGCCAGAAGACAGGAGTGGTTTTAGTGAGTATGGGCGCTAGTGTCAAGTTTAGTACGACACTACGTCGAGTCTCACATATCCAGGCAAATAACTACTATAATCAATAATAACAACTATGGGCCACTGCCTGGAATGCGTAAATGCATTTCCACTTCTGTATAAAAAAAAAAAAAAAAAAAAAAAAAAACACACACACACACACACACACACACACACACATACTTTCTCCACTCACTGCATATCTCTCGCACCAGTGTGATTTAAGTACATCGCAATATAAGCGACATATCTGTAGCATAGTTTAATCTAATAAATCTTAATTTAGTTTGACTAAATACAGAAGTTTAATATATTTATCTTAAGCAAGAATTATTATGTTATATTTTTTTATTGTGTGGCTTTAATACATATATTATGTCATAGATTATAATCTATGTGGTTTTTACATAGTTTATATCATAATAATTCTTATAAAATAAAATATATAAGTCGAGAATAATAACTTATTTATATTCTCGATGAGGGAATTTGCATGGTAACAATATTGTTGGAAACCATATTACTAAAGAAACAAATTTTCATCTGAGTTCCCATAATAATCGTTGGTAAATGGCAAAGCAGGGTCCATGTACTCATTGAATAAGTCTGGGAAGAATTGTTTACATCGAAATGTCAGGCACTATAATATTAACGTATTTTAAGTCATGGCTTTCATTTATTTGACGTCCCCGAAATTAATTTGATTTGATGTAAGTAATATGTTTAGATAAAACTACAAATATTTCATTGTTACAAACCAATACTGTACCCTATTATTTGCTTATTAGGTGTCACTAGACAGCTGTCCCAACGGATAGCTCTATCACTGTTTTTTTTATAAATAAAATATAAATTATTACCCAACGCTACAAGTGACCCGTTTTTGTTAAGTATTTGTAAAAAATAAATTACTTTTAAATACTACTAGTGTATCTTAGCACTTCTTCTTAGAACTTGTCCTGAGGCAGAGTAGCAAAGTGAGTTTTGATGATCAGGCCTCATTATATTTCATATTTTTATCAAATTTATGTTGATAGTAACTGCGTGATTAAATATATTGCACCTTCACTGAACATAAATGGTTTTAAAATTAAAATAGTATACAAACATTCTTGTAGGTAATCTACGAGATTTGAGAGAGATGCAAAAATCAGGTTACAGTAAATGTATTTCTGAGTATCGGTGTCAACAATGAGTTTTTTTTTAATAGAGTGTGAGGAAAATACAAAACGGAGTTGTTTACAAAAACAGCCGATAAAGAACTAAAAATAGAGGTTCTTGTTTTTTTTATAACTTGGGTTACAAGACAGTTTAAACAAAAAACTCTTATGTTTTGAAAATAATTATTAAATTCACCGTTGCAGAAGTGTTTTCATTTAAAATGTTTGAAACTTTCTACTATTTTTAATGTCACATTTTCCCTCAGTTTCAAAGTGAAATTGGTACTAAGTCAAATAATTTGAAAGACATCAGAATTATTCTGTTGTAGTATGGAGGTGGGTTTTTAAAAATAAATAAAGGGTGGACAATGTTATAGAAAGTATTGCTTTCGACTAAGGGAATCAATATTTTTAACAATATAATCATGTGGTGATCTATCTAAAATATTTTGTATTCGTTGTTCTTGGAAACGAGATTTAGATAACATTTGGAGAACAGAATGATTTTGAAAATGAACTTTTTATTTTTATAGCTTTTTAATATAATCAGCTATTATTTAATATTTCTCTTTATAACTTAGTTGTTATTTTTGTAAAAGAAGAAATAAAGGGAAGTTGATCATTATTTTCTTTACTTATTTTATAGTATTGAAAAATAGGCAAATCATATCATTGCCTATTTTTCAATACTTTAATACTTCAACAGAAAACGAGTTCGTGTTCAGATTGTTTAAACCATAAAAACTTACATACAGGACAGTGTAAATTAAACTGTAGGCTTTGTTCATAATTTGAAAATAAGTCAAATAAAATGGGTTGCGTATTAATATTTAATATAGGCCTACATGTGTTCATAATTGATATACCAAAAGTTGAGTTCAAGAGTTCAAATTTTACCTTTACGATGGTGTAGAAACAGTAAATGGTCAGGATTCCTATGAACTCCAATGTTAAAATGTTAGAACAAATTTAACATACTTCTCTAATAACTACTCTAATAAAGTGTATTATAATGGAATATCTTCCATGTTAGGGAACTCAAGTTCAATTCGAGAAAGATTTCCTCCAAATGTTCCTTTATTGTTGTAGTTATTCTGGTAATTAATTGTCCTTTTAGTGTGGATTTAATTTAGGGTTACTCATAAATTTATTTGCAGCTAACCAGCCGTTTGATTGAATTGAGTTTTACAGTAAATTTCTTATGGGTTGCCTTTAAAATGTCTTGTGGTTAGTGATATTTCAGGAAAATATCATAACGAGCCATTGATATGACGCGTATACGAGTATTATAAACCATAAAGTAGTGCCATAGATCTGGGAGATGTGAAACCTAGCTTTAGCAAATAAAACTAAAAAGCCCTATCGTTTAAAACAAAAAAGTCGGTCAGGCTGGAAAATACTTTTATAACAATAAAAATAATACTTCTATATCACATTTATAATATAAAATTATGAACATTTGGGTCCCAAAGAGGACACATGTTACAAAGGATGAAAATAAAATAAAAATGAGTTGATTTTAAATTAACTTTTTAAATGTACGAGAGAAAAAAAGTTGTTATTTATTTCTATTGAATATTTTTGTTTTCAATTAAGTTAATTTTTACAACTTTAAAAAAATTAACAACAATGTGTGTGTGTGCAGCTATTGAACTCTCGCTAACGTTTCAACAGTCTTAGTGGAATAACCGATTGTATGCGTAATTAAAATTGTATACCAGGGAGATAATAGCAAATCAAAGTAACAATCGGTATTATCTTGGGTCAATGCGTACATTTACCTTGAGTGTGGCATATATTTATATATATACACAAACTATAAATCTGTTCCACATTTAACTTATTTTGTTTTAGTCCACAACCTTAAATCACAGGTAAGTCAATCTGTCAGTTTCGTATGGCATCGACCTATCACTGATTAACTTACTCACCTGCTAATAAGTATTATTGCTACTTGATTGTTTCCTAAAAAGAAACATTAATGCCAATGATTGTATATTATAAAACTTAAAATGTTCTTAACAATAAACTACTTAAGTTCTATTAAGAAAAGGTTCCTACAACAATCACAAAATAGGTTTTATTATAGCACATGTTAATTACTCCAAATTACTTGAAGCTAATGTAGAATATTACTTAATATTAGTTTCCTGTAGGTATTATAGCACTGTAGGACGTAATTGTAAGTTTCAAAAGAAAAAATTGAAACTAAAAGTTTATGAAAATTATGCAGCGTTGTTTAATTGAATAATTGTAATTATATCATCAAAAAAGTTTGTATTTCCAAAAGTAGGCAATTTAGAAACGATTTATTTAACATTTAATTTGCTTAAAAATAACACTGTGCATTGTTATTGGCTGAGAAATCTCAGATTTCTTATACCTCTTTACATTTCTACATGGATTAGACGTTTCTATATAAATATTTATTAAATAGCCTTTCAACGTGTATTTCAAGGTATTACGAGTAACGAGTAATTCAAGGTATTACGAGTAACGTGTAATTCAAGGTATTACAAGTAACGTGTAATTCAAGCTATTACGAGTAACGTGTAATTCAAGGTATTACGAGTACGTGTAATTCAAGGTATTACGAGTAACGTGTAATTCAACGTATTACGAGAACGTGTAAGTCAAGGTATTACGAGAACGTATAATTCAAGGTATTACGAGTAACGCGTACTTCAACGTATTACGAGAACGTGTAAGTCAAGATATTACGAGAACGTGTAATTAAAGATATTACGAGTAACGTGTAATTCAAGGTATTACGTGAACGTATAATTCAAGGTATTACGAGTAACGTGTAATTCAACGTATTACGAGAACGTGTAAGTCAGGGTATTACAAGTAACGTGTAATTCAAGGTATTACAAGTAACGTGTAATTCAACGTATTACGAGTAACATGTAATTCAAGGTATTACAAGCAACGTGTAATTCAAGGTATTACAAGTAACGTGTAATTCAATGTATTACGAGAACGTGTAATTCAAGTTATTACGAGTAACTTAGTAATTCAAGGTATCACGAGAACATATAATTCAAAGTATTACGAGTAACTTGTAATATAAGGTATTACGAGAAAGTGTAATTCAAGGTAGTATCATATAATTCAAGTTATTACGAGAACGTGTAATTAAAGATATTACGAGTAACGTGTAATTCAAGGTATTACGAGTAACATGTAATTCTAGGTATTACGATTAACGTGTAGTTCAAGATATTATGAGAACGTATGATTCAAGGTATTACGAGTAACATGTAATTCAAGGTATTACGAGTAACATGTAATTCTAGGTATTACGATTAACGTGTAGTTCAAGATATTATGAGAACGTATGATTCAAGGTATTACGAGTAACATGTAATTCAAGGTATTACGAGTATCGTGTAGTTCAAGATATTACGAGAACGTGAAATTTAAGGTATTGCGAGAACGTGTAGTTCTATGTATTACGAGTAACGTGTAATTCAAGGTATTATGAATAACGTGTAATTCAATGTATTGCGAGAACGTGTAATTCAAGGTATTACGAGTAACGTGTAATTCAAGGTATTATGAGAACGTGTAATTAAAGATATTATGAGAACGTCTGATTAAAGGTATTACGAGTAACATTTAATTCAAGGTATTATGAGTATCGAGTAGTTCAAGATATTACGAGAACGTGTAATTAAAGGTATTAAGAGAACTTGTAAATAAAGGTATTACGTGTAACGTGTAATTCAAGGTATTACGAGAACGTGTAATTCAAGGTATTACGAGTAACTTGTAATTTAAGGTATTACGAGAACGTGTAATTCAAGGTATTACGAGTAACTTGTAATTTAAGGTATTACGAGAACTTGTAATTCAATGTATTACGAGTAACGTGTAATTCAAGGAATACCTTGAATTACATAAGGTACACGTACTAACGTACTAACGTAATAACGAGTAACGTGTAATTCAAAGTATTACGAGTAACGTGTAATTCAAGTTATTACGAGAACGTGTAATTCAAGGTATTACGAGAACGTGTAATTCATGGTATTACGAGTAACGTGTAATTCAAGGTATTACGAGTAACGTGTAATGCAAGGTATTACGTGAACGTACAATTGAAGATATTACGAGTAACGTGTAATTCAAGGTATTACGAGTAACGTGTAATTAACAAACAATTGTAACTGGATATTCCATCTACTAACTAGTTCATTCTATATTGTAATTGTAATTATAATTTTAACACATCTGTAACTCTGGTGGTCATGTCGTATAGTATTATGTGTAGCTTTTTCTGTTTAAATTTTTTTTCATATTTACTTTCGTAGTAATAAGTATAAACGATAGCAAATAACACTTATTATGCTGGTATTTCATTAGAATAATAATATTTCTTCTGTCCGAAAAAGGAGCGGTGGACACACAGACAAATTAGTATGGATCAAATATAATACATATATATATATATATATATAAGTGTGCGTGCGTGCGTGCGTGCGTGCGTGCATGTGTGTGTGTGTGTGTGTGTGTGTGTGTGTGTGTGTGTGTGTGTGTGTGTGTGTGTGTGTGTGTGTGTGTGTGTGTGTGTGTGTGTGTGTGTGTGTGTGTGTGTGTGTGTGTGTGTGTGTGTGTGTGTGTGTGTGTGTGTGTGTGTGTGTGTGTGTGTGTGTGTGTGTGTGTGTGTGTGTGTGTGTGAGAGAGAGAGAGTTTAATATTTTCTTTTTCTTATAATACTTCTTCGAATATTGTAGATTATTATATGATTGAAAATAAATAGTCAAATATAAAATAGAAAAACAAAGTAATTTTTTTATACAATGAGTTCAGTAAAATATTAAATATATAATTCTTTCTTAATGAATCAAAGTCCATTTTTCAGAAGAACTAAAATTTTACAGCGTAAGTCATATATAATATTACAAGTGCCCAAAACAGTGGATATAGATTTTTACAGATTTATTTTGTTCGTTGAAGTATGCGCAGAAAGAAAATTAACTTCTAATATCAGTTTCAGAATGCCTCCACATGCAAACAAAACAGTTTTCCAGGATATAGGAGAGTTACAGGAACCTGTAATAAGGGTAAAAACTCAGAGAAAATACAATGTCCCGATGATTTTGAGGATAGCATTTGCACATATACTTGGTTTTTATGCGATCGTGTTTCAACTACATCATATGAAGCTATTGACTATCATATACGGTAAGTTATTTTGTTCGCCATCAGTTGGCTAGCCCCGTTACCTATTGTTGGTTGAGAGTCAACTATTAAGTTACATTTATAAATGTTAAATAACATTTTATGTAATGAGTAAAAATTTTAAGATAAAATATTGAAGAATATTTATTGTGTTTACATTAATTCATTCTGTATATGTTTATCATAGGCCTATATTTAATTTCGAATACTATATAAATGATTATATATACTACGTAAAGATTTTATAGTTACAAATATTATAAGATATTAAAAAAGTAAACTAGCTTTATATAGAAACTTTAATATGGTAATTTGTTATGCATTTTATTTTTAAAAATTTTGTAATGTTGAATTTTATAATTTGTAAGTTTAAAATTTTTTAATAATTGGAAGCACATTTCAAAAGTATTCAATATTATATAGTGTTATTTGCCATTATATCAAAAAGGGTAAAAAAGTCTTATTTGCTATTATATTCACTTGATATTAAGGGCGTTTAAGAATTAAATCTACGTTTAAAAACATGGTTTAGTATTAAAAATTCAGTCGTTTGGAAAATGTTTAAAACCTTGAAAGATCGTAAAACTTTATTTATTCTATAATTAACGATACTAAATATGGGATAATTTTTATTTAATTGTTTTATATTTAATAATAACGTAATAATTTTACTTCTGAAGGAAATAAATAATAAGCAGCATAACTAAATAGGATTTAAAAAATTATATTCTTATTTTTTACATTTATTTTTTGAATAATCAGATTTTCTATTGTAATAAAACATCTCTATACTAAATACAAACATGTAGTAAGTAATCATCAAAATAAATATAAAATTATTGACGTTTAATTGTGACAGACAGTTTAGTTTAATGTGAAAAAACAAAATAAATAAATAAATACAATCACAAACAACGATTTTATGAATTTTGTGTTATTTCAAGATATTTTCAAGATTACTTTTAAGGCAACATGGCCACTCTTACTATTACTGCTCTGTTGTTTCAGCTATTGGCCTGACTATGTTGGCTATACTAGGCGCCACTGCAGGAGCACACAGGTTGTGGTCCCACCGATCGTTTAAGGCAACATGGCCACTCTGACTGTTACTGCTCTGTTGTTTCAGCTATTAGCCTGACTATGTTGGCTATACTAGGCACCACTGCAGGAGCACACAACCTGTGGTCCCACCGATCGTTTAAGGCAACATGGCCACTCTGACTGTTACTGCTCTGTTGTTTCAGCTATTGGACTGACGATGTTGGCTATACTAGGCACCACTGCGGGAGCACACAGGGTGTGGTCCCACCGATCATTTAAGGCAACATGGCCACTCTGACCGTTACTGCTCTGTTGTTTCAGCTATTGGCCTGACGATGTTGGCTATACTAGAAACCACTGCGGGAGCACACAGGCTGTGGTCCCACCGATCGTTTAAGGCAACATGGCCCCTCTGACTGTTACTGCTCTGTTGTTTCAGCTATTAGCCTGACTATAATGGGTATACTAGGCACCACTGCAGGAGCACAGAAGCTGTGGTCCCACCGATCGTTTAAGGCAACATGGCCACTCTGACTGTTACTGCTCTGTTGTTTCAGCTATTGGACTGACTATGTTGGCTATACTAGGCGCCACTGCGGGAGCACACAAGCTGTGGTCCCACCGATCATTTAAGGTAACATGGCCACTCTGACTGTTACTGCTCTGTTGTTTCAGCTATTGGCCTGACGATGTTGGCTATACTAGGCACCACTGCGGGAGCACACAGGGTGTGGTCCCACCGATCATTTAAGGCAACATGGCCACTCTGACCGTTACTGCTCTGTTGTTTCAGCTATTGGCCTGACGATGTTGGCTATACTAGAAACCACTGCGGGAGCACACAGGCTGTGGTCCCACCGATCGTTTAAGGCAACATGGCCCCTCTGACTGTTACTGCTCTGTTGTTTCAGCTATTAGCCTGACTATAATGGGTATACTAGGCACCACTGCAGGAGCACAGAAGCTGTGGTCCCACCGATCGTTTAAGGCAACATGGCCACTCTGACTGTTACTGCTCTGTTGTTTCAGCTATTGGCCTGACTATGTTGGCTATACTAGGCACCACTGCAGGAGCACACAAGCTGTGGTCCCACCAATCGTTTAAGGCAACATGGCCACTCTGACTGTTACTGCTCTGTTGTTTCAGCTATTGACCTGACTATGTTGGCTATACTAGGCGCCACTGCGGGAGCACACAGGCTGTGGTCCCACCGATCGTTTAAGGCAACATGGCCCCTCTGACTGTTACTGCTCTGTTGTTTCAGCTATTAGCCTGACTATGTTGGCTATACTAGGCACCACTGCAGGAGCACACAGGCTGTGGTCCCACCGATCGTTTAAGGCAACATGGCCACTCTGACTGTTACCGCTCTGTTGTTTCAGCTATTGGCCTGACGATGTTGGCTATACTAGAAACCACTGCGGGAGCACACAGGGTGTGGTCCCACCGATCGTTTAAGGCAACATGGCCACTCTGACTATTACTGCTCTGTTGTTTCAGCTATTGGCCTGACGATGTTAGCTATACTAGGCGCCACTGCGGGAGCACACAGGCTGTGGTCCCACCGATCGTTTAAGGCAACATGGCCACTCTGACTGTTACTGCTCTGTTGTTTCAGGTATTAGCCTGACTATGTTGGCTATACTAGGCGCCACTGCAGGAGCACACAGGCTGTGGTCCCACCGATCGTTTAAGGCAACATGGCCACTCTGACTGTTACTGCTCTGTTGTTTCAGCTATTGGCCTGACTATGTTGGCTATACTAGGGACCACAACAGGAGCACACAGGCTGTGGTCCCACCAATCGTTTAAGGCAACATGGCCACTCTGACTGTTAATGCTCTGTTGTTTCAGCTATTGGCCTGACTATGCTGGCTATACTAGGCACCACTGCGGGAGCACACAGGCTGTGGTACCACCGATCGTTTAATTAAAGCAACATGGCCACTCTTGTCTCTTGTTGTCAATTGTTTAAAATATTTATTACTGTTATTATTTATTGTTGTTATTGTTCTTATTTGTTTAAAATATTCATTACTGCTATTGTTCCTGAATGCTGGTCTATACTAATATTAGTTATTATTTTTATTTAATTGCATGTCATTATATTTTTTGCCTCCTCATCAAGCATGTATTGTTCCGTTCCATATAAATTTCAGTTATATTTGAATCTATAGTATTTCAGTTTGGTATTCTTATTTTTTGTTATTTTTATAATGTGAAGTGATTTAGTGAATAAGTTATAAAACCCACAAACATAAATATATGTATTAATATGAACTGCTTCAGTGTAATTGGTTTTGACTGTATTGAAGCATGTAAATAAATAAATAAATAAATATATACTAGGGACCACAACAGGAGCACTCAAGCTGTGGTCCCACCGATCGTTTAAGGCAACATGGCCACTCTGACTGTTACTGCTCTGTTGTTTCAGCTATTGGCCTGACTATGTTGGCTATACTAGGCTCCACTGCGGGACCACACAGGCTGTGGTCTCACCGATCGTTTAAGGCAACATGGCCACTCTGACTGTTACTGCTCTGTTGTTTCAGCTATTGGCCTGACGATGTTGGCTATACTAGGCACCACTGTGGGAGCACACAGGCTGTGGTCCCACCGATCGTTTATGGCAACATGGCCACTCTGACTGTTACTGCTCTGTTGTTTCAGCTATTGGCCTGACTATGTTGGCTATACTAGGGACCACTGCAGGAGCACACAATCTGTGGTCCCACCGGTCGTTTAAGGCAACATGGCCACTCTGACTGTTACTGCTCTGTTGTATCAGCTATTGGACTGACGATGTTGGCTATACTAGGCACCACTGCGGGAGCACACATGCTGTGGTCCCACCGATCCTTTAAGGCAACTTGACCACTCTGACTGTTACTGCTCTGTTGTTTCAGCTATTGGCCTGACGATGTTGGCTATACTAGGCACCACTGCGGGAGCACACAGGCTTTGGTCCCACTGATCGTTTAAGGCAACATGGCCCCTCTGACTGTTACTGCTCTGTTGTTTCAGCTTTTGGCCTGACTATATTGGCTATACTAGGCACTACTGTGGGAGCACACAGGCTGTGGTCCCGCCGATCGTTTAAGGCAACTTGACCACTCTGACTGTTACTGCTCTGTTGTTTCAGCTATTAGCCTGACTATGCTGGCTATACTAGGCACTACTGCGGGAGCACACAGGCTGTGGTCCCACCGATCGTTTAAGGCAACATGGCCACTCTGACTGTTACTGCTCTGTTGTTTCAGCTATTGTCCTGACTATATTGGCTATACTAGGCACCACTGCAGGAGCACACAGGCTGTGGTCCCACTGATCGTTTAAGGCAACATGGCCACTCTGAATATTACTGCTATGTTGTTTCAGCTATTGGCCTGACTATATTGGCTATACTAGGCACCATTGCGGGAGCACACAGGGTGTGGTCCCACCGATCGTTTAAGGCAACATGGCCACTCTGACTATTAGTGCTCTGTTGTTTCAGCTATTAGCCTGACTATATTGGCTATACTAGGCACCACTGCGGGAGCACACAGGCTGTGGTCCCACCGATCGTTTAAGGCAACAATGCCACTCAGACTGTTCCTGTTCGGGTGTTTTGCACTCTGTAGCCATGTAAGTCCTTTTTTTATTAACTATTACAACCTAATGTATATTTCAGGAATGAATGTTATTGTTTAGAAATATTTTTCTAAATATGACCTGTTTCATTATCATCCATCCATATTTGTATTAGTAAAATTCACATCGATATAATGGCTAAAGTATAAAAAAAGATACTAACCTGTATTATTATAGTTCATACACAGATTATTTTAAAAATAAATAAGAAGTTTATCTAGTAAAGCTTCATACTAATGCTTTAGTGTGTTTTTACTTAACAAATAAAAGTAATTTGTTAAATATTAGTAGCAATTTGTACCAAATTTGACTCTGATAAATTTGTTAATATTATTGTCGATTAAGAAGAATTTAGTTTGCTAGTTGGTAAGTCATAGCTACACACAACATTTCTGCAGGATATTCACTCATTATATTCTGGGAAATGTGATTTATGAAGTAGTTAACATTATATATTAAATATTGTAGGGTTACGGAACTTTCATGTCTTTTCTGTTCAATTTTGAAACGGAAGCACCTTGATTGTGTTGTTGGGTGCTCTACTTTCAGCGCAGAAATTATGTGTACCTGAGTTTAAAGATTAAAAAGATCGTTAAAGATCGTCTTATTTAACCAAGCGAAGTTAGGTCTAAGTAGCCCTCTCTAACACAACCTGGGGACTAACGGCTTTACGTGACTTCCGAACCACGGAAGCGATAGGGCAATAGTATATTTCATAACAAGAGTGGAAAATGGGATTTTGCACTTCAATTGGTCGAGAACATGCAAAACATTTTCACTTAAGTTTTGAACGATATTTTTCACAAAACTACTGAATAAAAAAATGTTGGAATGTTAACTTTTTATTTGATTAAGAACATTTTATAAAATCAACTCTACTATTTTAAATGCACATTTAAATTAATTGTACAGTTATGATTGTTGGAAATAGATAAGAAGATCATGTATCACTTCCTACGCTCTACTTTTTAACGACAAGGGCACAGGCACTTCCATTTCAGTTGGCGAAACGATAACAAGAATGTTTTTAAAAGCTTTTGAAGGTTTTTAAGTTGTTGATAGTGAAAAATTTTCGAACGTAAACAATGTTACTTTCGACTGTCATCAATAGACAGCTGTGGGAAATATGACGTTTCGCTGGTTATAAACATTTAACGAAAACATCTGAACTCATGGTAGTGTTGTGAAAAATCCGTTAGTGGTCACATCGGGAATTGAACCTGGACCGGCAGCGTGGCAAGCCAGCGCCTTAGCCTCTTATCTACGGCCGCTCCAAAGGTTACCAAGAGACAAAGAGACTTATACAAAATCCAACCGTTGTTTTCCCCAATCGTTTGTACGTTACTAAGTACTCATTTTCAAATGTTACTATACATTTTTTTCATCCTAGTTTGAACGTAAAGAGTGATGAGATTTTAACTAGACTTTTGTTACTCAAAACCACGTTTATGTCTCGCATTAATATTTAAATACGTGGTTGACAGAAATATTTTATATAGGTTTCATATATTTCAGAATTTTAATTAAAAAAAAAAGAACTTATCAATTTCCAACAATGTTTTCTTGGCTTCTAAAGGTCGTACAATTTATAATTACTTAGACACGTTGAATGTACTTCTTATGAAATGTTTAGTAATGATACATTATTTTTAAACGATTTGGTCACCATGGTGATTTTAAATTTATTAATTTAAATAGGTAGTAGGGTTTTCTTGAAAATATAAAACTCTGAATGTTATGAAATATGTAGAAAACCTTTGTGTCAACCACGTATCAAATTAAAATTCCGGCACTTTTTTCGCTCCAACTAGGATCAAAATTATGACAATAAAAAAAAAATCTAAAATAAATTTCATAACGGAAATTAAACGGTGACAAATTGGTGTTATTGGACCTTTCATAAGTCTTGTAGTTTGTTAGTAGAGCCCAATTATTTTCTTAGCTTCCAGAATCTGATTATTTAGTTAAACATGATTTATAGGTTTAATAATAAATAGCCGCTTTTCCAGTTTTTGGACGAATGAAAACAAACCAGAATAATTAGTTATGTAATTTATATTTTGCGCAGGTAATATGGAGTGTGTTAGAAGTTTTATTTTTTGGCAGCTTTTGTATAGAGATACGAAAATTGCAGGTTAGTATATACAACTGGGTCCAATTCCACCGCATTCACCACAAATATGCAGACACTGGCGCAGACCCTCACAACTCCAAGAGAGGGTTCTTCTTCGCCCACATCGGTTGGCTTATGGTGGGGAAGACTCCAGAGTACCAAGAGAAAAAGAAGGAGGTTGATTTAAGTGATGTTTTGGTGGATCCATTAGCAAGATTTCACTCTAGGTAAATTAATAACTTGGTCAAATAGCTTAAACAGTTTTAAAAATCATATTTTACTTAAAAGCTTAATCTATTTTAATACAAGCTAATCACAGCAAATTTAATTTTGGTTTGAAGTAGGCAATATTAAATAATGATAATGTGCATGTTGTGTTTTAAAAGTCTTTGAGTCCTCTTTTATATAAATTACACTAAGTTACAACATATATACACTGTAATTTCTTTACACAATTACTTTGTTTCCTCTTTAATTTCTTCTTTCTACTACAAACCATAATTCTTACTTATTCCCCTTCAAATATTTTCAGTTTAACCTCATTAAAAAGGTAATCGACATATCACGATATGGTTTTTGGATCTGTTTTATCTCTGTATTTTGTTTCTTTAGCAATATTTATGTTCTTGAAAAACCTATTATGTGTTTTAGCTGTATTTTATCATGTGGTAGACACCATCAAAATGAGGAATAATTTATTTTAGTTGTAATTGGACTCAAAATATTCAATTATTTATCAAATACTTTTGTTTATTTTTTACAGAATAAAATGTAGCCATTTATATTAATTTTTACTGTTTCTTTTATGTGCTTATAGTAGGAATAAGCATTTGAAGGAATAATAACTCACTAATATGACATGCTAAATTTTTGTTATTACAACACTCACCGATATGTGTGGATGAGAAAATGAAGGTTCTTTTACAAAGTAAACCAAACATTAAGCCAATTATCCCTGAGTGACCTTTTAGTGGTCGTCATAATAATCAAACAGTCCTTCGTTTAGGACTAACATTCTCTCATTATTATGATGTTTTACAATAATTTCAAGAAACCCAAATCATTTTAATGATTATAAAGGGTCTCCATTAAATATCCTGATATTAAATATATATTTATTAAACATATGTTGTTAACGTTTCATTCGCCACTTTTACCCATTTAAATAGACACAAAGGGACTGTAGACACTGACAATATTCATTATATTAAAAAAAAATGTAATAAATATACTTACAATTTCGTACATGGATTTATTGAAATGTAGGTTTTTAATTAGCATAATACGTGTTGGTATATATTCAATACAAGTAAACGTCACACAACACAAATTTATTACAATATAAGCACAAAATGCACAAATATATTACAATACAAGTACAAAATGCACAAATAATGGTGATCGATTTTGGGGAACCACGATCACCTTCCTCAGACCAGAGGGATTGACAAAAGAATCACAAAATATGAGGAAGGTGAGCGTGGTACCCTGAAATCGATGTGTTGTGTGACGTTTACTGTGCTGTTATTGAAATGTGTAATCTTGGTACTAAATAAGGTAAAATAACCAGTAGAACAAATTAAAAACACAAAGGAACTGTTGGATAAATTTCATCCAATAAAATTAATATTTTTCATAATTGTCTCTGTATTAATTTGAAATACTGATTCTAATGTATATATTTAGCTATTAAACTATTATTGGACTCTCTTTCCAATATTGGATAGAAAACTATTATATTCATTTTATTTAGAGCCAGTGAATTGTTTAGGTCGTATCTTATTAAATCATACCATAGTAGTAAGTCTATATTTTGTATAGTAGGACAATAATTATTAATTTAATTCCAATTTTTACTTATTGTTTCAGATTCTTCCTTTCTATTTCGTACGCCCTGTTGTTATTGCCTGCAATAGTTCCAATATTCCTGTGGGGAGAAGACCCATTTCTCAGTTTTTTGGCTACAGGCATTTTACGGTCCTTGAGCGCTTTTCACAGCATTGCGTCTATTAACAGTTTTGCTCATATGTATGGGTTTAAACCATATAATAAGTAAGTATTGCTGCGTTAGTTTTACAAATTATTATAACTCTATGTGATACTTACTTATATTTATTTGTTTAGTATTTTATAAGATATTAACACGTTTAACCAGTTCCATATGATTCTTCAGTTTATTTTGAAATTATCAGCATCTAAAGACATAATCATCACTGTCACTTTTCTTAATAATTTATTCATGATAATAATTTATATAGTTACAAGTTGTTTGTTTGAAAATATCTTCTTTATGGAACGAGTTTTCTAGGAAAGAGTTATAATCAGAGAAGAATGAGTTATGAATAGTACACTTTATTTACCATAGTTTTATTAATTTTATTTATATTTTATATTGATTTTGTCCAACTCATTGTTTGTTCTAAGAAAGATTTTACGTATTGGTAAAGTTATTATTTATGAATAATTCAGTATAGTAACTGCAAATATCAATATAATTTCCGGTATTAAAAATTCAGTATTCTAATCTGGAAAACATCCTAATAAATTTATGCTTTTAAAATAAAAATATTAACACCTTGAACAAAATATTAAATCGTTTTAAATTCCCCTCAGGAGTATTCGCCCTACAGAGACAGCGATGGTGTCATTCCTTGCATTAGGGGAGGGTTGGCACAACTACCACCACACCTTCCCCTGGGACTACAAGGCTGGAGAGTTTGGGGACAGACTCAACCTGACGGCTCGCTTCCTGGACCTGTGCGCCAAGCTAGGACTGGCATACAACCTCAAGACTGCCTCACCCCATATGATCACCAGAATGAAGGAGAAGAATGGAGACGGAAGCCTCTAATGAGACCATAATTATCTATACAGTTACTAAAATGAATCTAGGTATTTTCTATATTCATCTATTTGACATTTAATTTAGGTAACAAATTTCTTGCATTAATATTGAATAAGTTGTAAATCGATTTTGATTATATTTGTAGTGTTCTTTCTGAAATAGGAAGGTCTGCTATGAAAAAATTGCTTATAAAACATTAAATGTTATTGGTAAAGTAAAGGCAGAATATTAATGCCTCTTGTAACAATGTTCTGTTTTTCAATTAAAAAAGGTATTATAAGTCTAAAGATGCATTATTGATCAATGAATTGTTATTTACATATTATTTTCCGTGCTTATTTAATAATTATTTTTATTTATTCTATATTATGCCATGAATTATTTATGTTAATCTATTGTATTATATGTCTTATTTATTCGTTATGTTTCAACTCATGTGTTTAGTTTTTACTGCCTTTTTAAGACTATTGTAGATTTTCGTTGTTATTATACTATTGTTGTTTTTGTTATTATAGAATGTTTTTTACCTCGTTGTATTTTTACTAAATAAAATATTCTTCATCATATTAGCGTTTATTGTTGTAATCAATCCAGTACTGTTTCTTCAGTATTGTAAAGTGTCTTTTTATTATTTGTATAAAGAATTATTTTCATGATATATTTATGATTTCAAATGTTGATGTACTGGTATATTAATAAACATGGCTAACATTTTATGCAATTATTTTATCATTAAATGAATAGACAATTTCGGAAATTAATCAAGATCAAATTCAAACATTTATGACAAGTGAGAAAAATAACTGGAGACTACAAACCAGAATGAGAAGAAGGTTTATCCATCACAAATTTAATGACTTTTTAACCAATGAAAATACAAAATATAGGCGTACAAATAGAAAATTATTAAATATATTAACTGTTTTACTACACTGTAAATTTTGAACGTAAGGAATATTCATAATACTTGATACTATATTTTTATAGTTAATACCGATACAATTTTATTTAATGCCAAGAACATTATTGCTAGTAAAACAAACATTTTTTGCTATTAAAATTATTACACACAGATCTGGCATTTAAGTAAAGTATATTTTTTTAGGTCATGAAAACAACGATGTGATACAACACCTATATCAGAAAGTGTCCAAAGTAAAGGGATTTTCAATATCAGTAAATGTAATGTTCGTAATAACCAGGATATTAGTTTGTTTATTGAATGTGGATATATAGAGTCATCGAGTCCTGGAGGACGATATAACCAACTTATCAAACATTTTCTGAAAGATATCTAGGGTAAGTTCTTATATTGGATATTGGTTATTTTAAGCGAGAATAAATAATTTTAAATATTGGATAGGTAGTTGAAGAACCTGAAGATGAAATCAATTTTATTCATATCGAAACGTCATTTGAAGTAAATGAAATATCAAAAAATATGTTACAATCATGAACTCTCCAACACCAACATACAGCAAATAGCCAAATCAAAATAGCGCAAAAAAATTAGCTTTTTTTTGTAACTAGTTCATTAAACATTAAGTGAGTGATATCTTTTTGTTTTATGATTGAGTACATTTATCATATCGTTTTCCCCCCTCATTTATCTTTAAATAACCATGTCAACTTTTAATTAGGAAATGGTCGTCCGTAACTTATAGTTAGTACAATTAATATCAATGGTATATAAAACACTTTGAATACAACACCCTCACGACGTCATGCTCAACACGGAATCGCCCAAAGGTAATATGTTAACACATTATTACTATTGAAACAACACTGACTGCTTAACATTTCACTTAGTTCTCTTAGTAAATATCAATATGAGAATTATCTACATTGTTCAACGGAACAAAAACCAATGTCCTAGTTGGCTACTAATAAGTAGTACTATTTTACTAATTGTAGGTGGAAATGTAAAATTTAATAAGGCATACAAAGAAAAATAGAATGAGAAAGATTATTGTATGAATAATTAAAAAAAAATTATTGAATTAAAAATATATTTGTGAATAGAATGTTTAGAATAGAATACAAAAAACATAAAAAAACAATATATAGTATTCGTTCCAAAGTTACAATTATTTTGTCAGAAATTAATATTGATAGAGTCACATACTTGTCAATGGTATAGTCGGCCGTGACCTTGGATTGGAACAAATTGATACAGTCACAAACTTCTCAATGGTATAGTCGGCCGTGACCTTGAATTTGAACAAATTGTTACAGTCACATACTTGTCAATGGTATAGTCAGCCGTGACCTTGGATTGGAACAAATACAAGTCACATAAAATTTTAAAAGGTATGTCGGGCCTTTACCTTGGGTTGGAACAAAATTTATACAGACATACTTTAAAGGTAAAGTCGGCCGT
>JAQJVL010004697.1:0-42145 GCA_035578905.1 Stictocephala bisonia
TTGACGACTAAGTATAGCATATAAATCAATGCTATTTTATTTTTGATGCATTCTTTTGGTTTATTCATGAATGGTTACAACCAACATCATCGAGAACCGACGAAAGATGTTGCATTGGTATAGGATAACGAATGACAAGCTGCATGTCGCGTCGCGGTGCGGCAACTGGCATCTGATCTGCTGACTGCTGGGCGGGAGAAGAGGGAGAAATTCACGTACCACTAGACACTCAGATCCAAACTTTATCTCCGCGCGGTTGGCTTCCCTGCGCTCACTAGCGCAATCCTGTGGCGATAAATAGAACTGCTAGAGCCAGTTGCTATAGGAGCGGCCATTTTAAGAGGAATTCACTCGGTCACCGGAAGTCAGATTAAAATGGCCGCTCCTATAGCAACTGGCTCTAGCAGTTCTATTTATCGCCACAGGATTGCGCTAGTGAGCGCAGGGAAGCCAACCGCGCGGAGATAAAGTTTGGATCTGAGTGTCTAGTGGTACGTGAATTTCTCCCTCTTCTCCCGCCCAGCAGTCAGCAGATCAGATGCCAGTTGCCGCACCGCGACGCGACATGCAGCTTGTCATTCGTTATCCTATACCAATGCAACATCTTTCGTCGGTTCTCGATGATGTTGGTTGTAACCATTCATGAATAAACCAAAAGAATGCATCAAAAATAAAATAGCATTGATTTATATGCTATACTTAGTCGTCAAGATATTGTTCAACAAATGACCATATAGCCAAATAAGTTAAAAATTGTTGGTGAAAACATAACCGTAAGGCTAACCTTCTCTACTTATCTAAAGAATTAGCGTTCTAAATCAGTTATTAGAGTAGGTTGAAACATGACATTATTAGACGTTATACTGTGGTACCGGTAATCATACAAACAAATAATCAAGACGATTAAATATAACTGTCTTTACTTATTGAAGTAATATGTCACAATGTTACATTTTCACAAAGTTGCGCTTTTCAATGAAGGTTCTTTTGGGTTAACAAAAATCCAGTGTTGTTAATTTTACACAATTTATTACAGTATAATTCCAGACGTGTACATTTTTGTGAACCTTATGGATAGTGTTATGAGCACACATAAGGTTGATCATGGTTTAGTTTTAAATAATTAAAAAAGTATGTTTTACATAATACATAAAGATCAAACGCCAAAATACAGCATACATTAAATTTGAAGTGCTATATCATTGATTTGCACTAGAAGCATCAAATCAACTGAACTAAAAGAAACAAAATAACTCCACCAAAACAATTTACTATTTAAAGGCCTATACGTATATGTAGTACTATCTTGAAATTAAGACGTACAGTATTATATATATATATATATATATATATATATATATATATATATATATATATATATATATATATATATATATATATTCAGATTAAAATTTATGTACAACAAATTTGACTAAATAATTCTACTGTTTTAAATTATGATTAAGTACACGTAGTTTAAACAATAACAGCTGGAAGCATCGTTTAATTCACACATTCGCTATAATCTGCTGGTGTTACATCACAAAACAGCTGATTTGTAAATATTACATTACCAAAATCCAATTCAAGGTGGGGTTTCCTATAAGCGATTTCGCCCAGCGACGGCGACTACAGCCGCCCACCTTCACTCCTCATAATTTTTCCATAAGAGAACGTGCTAAAAGATGTTATCACATCAATAAATTATTAATCAAATAGCGAAACTTTGCTTCAGTAAATAATTAAAAGTAATGTTCATATAAACTGTAAATTTGCAAATACGTAAACTACAATTTTTATTCAAACAACCTAGGACCCAGTCCATTTGCTTTTTTCAAACTATATAATCTGCACATAAAAAATTTTATATGAAATTCAAGATAAAGTTATATTGGTAAATTCAATAATCGTAAATAAATAGCTTGTACAGTAATCTAGTCTGCACAACGTCATATCTGTACGTCACTTGGTTGGCAGGGCTGGTAAGCTCTCTCTCACTCATGGAGAGCAGACTACTGTCGGCCGGTCAAGGTCACAGCACATCCGCGCCTGGCCACCCCTTCCCCCCTTCGATGTTCAAAACACCTGCTGTATGATTGACCAAAACTTGGTTGCAGTATATATATGATTGCCATTTTGCCGCCAATTGGCTTTAAGTCTTTCATAAGAATTGTTCATCGTCTAAGTCTAACTACGTAATGTTTTTGGCCAATGTGAAAAATATGTACACAATTTTTTTTGTTACAACAGCACAAAAGAGAGCTTCAAACGCAAAAATAAGCTACCAAACATTTAGTTTTGAAGCCTTGTATGGATATAAGTTACTCTTTCCTACATAAACTAACCTAACACAAACTACAATTATATAGTACAACATTGTAAATTTATGAATAATACTGAAATGGTGTTAGAACAAATAGAACTTTGATCCGATGACTGGATAGAATTTACTCTATAAACTAGTCTACAATTATACAATATTCTAATATTTCACATACATGCAAACACATCAATGCCAATTTCTATAATAGGTCTAATGATGTAAATATTTCGAAAACCCCTTTAATAGTATTGAGAATTTGTTGAAACCTAAAATGAGAACATATCCATAATCGTACGTCTAAAATTGCTTCTATTTACCACCGATCAAAATTTTAATGTTCACAAATAATGTCATCAATACTTATTGTCAATATATTGATAGTGTAACATCACGGATAGACAACAATCTACGAAGCTGTTTGTAGGCCTACTCGTAAATCAGTAAATGCAACAACTGACAGCTGTTCTCTGTAGGTAGGTGAACAGTCAGCGAAACTACTACACTGCATAGTGTGTAGGTTGCTCAAAGATAGTTGCTATGACAACCGCCACGATGCTGCCTGTGCTGAGACAGCCAGCTGGCGGGAAGTGGCATTGGTCGCACTGCTCCACTATAAACTTCACCGAACTGAATTTGTACCGCTTCACACACACACACACACACCTACCAATATAACCACGACTGACGACACACACAGCTACGTCAGTGTTTTGCTGTTTAGCTACAATTTAGTGTATTTGTTTTGTTGTAAAAATGCGACTAATAACTTTCTATGAAACCTAACAAGCTTATATAATTTTGTGCTTACTTATTTATTTTACACAATTAGCCTACTAAACAACTAGAACGGTACGGGTCTAAGCTCAAGAAAATACCTTTGCTATACTCTGTTTTTACTTATACCAATGACAATTTGAACTACAGGTTGAACATTTTAAAAATAATCACTTACCTTGCTTCCTTTTGTTGCTGCCATTTTAATAAACCAGGATTTCGTCGTCTTTTTTTAACATACGAACTCAAACACCGTCTACGCTTAGGCATATTGAAACACGTGAACAATTACAGTAAGAAATATAAATCAGCCTGAAGACGCGTAAGCACACCACTGACTGACCTGTGAGTCATTCGCATCCGTTTCCGACAGTATATTCATAAATAGGTTGACCAACAACTCTTATTTTAAAATAAAATTCCTCTATTGCAGAAAAGACTGGTCTTGGAAAAGACCCCTGACACAATCAGTGTACTAACATTCAATTTATTTAAATTTTTATTAGCACACCTCGTCGTTGAGTCACACACATGAAGCGTCGTCTCGTGGAGTTGAATACATATTATGTAGATTCATCTTTATATAATGCAGCCCATTAATTAACAAGATCACATAAAAAGATTCTGATATTATGCTATATTTTTATGTACAGTAAAATGTAAACATGTAGGCTTACTATGTATATTTTCGTCATCTCAGGATTCCAGAGTATTTACTGGTTAGGAATTTAGGACCAGGTAGTAAACTTGATACATATAACTTTAACTTGATACATATAACACTATATAACCTATATTAAATAGATTTCTTTAAATATACACACACAAAACACTGCGGTGTATAATAATTTTCTTGTAAAACATTTTTTGACTTTAAGCAACATCATTGATGTAAAAGTTGTTTGCAATTTTGGATTACTGTTTGATATTTCATCGATAAACAGTAAACACTGCATAAAGCTCAACAAATAATAGAACATTTAGTATGCAGTAATTAATTATTAATCAAATTTATATTTTAAAATTATATAAATAATACAAAATTACATTTGATATTCAATTATTATACAAATGTGTCGAACACAGATCACACAAAGTCAAAGTCAAAATTTCTTTATTACATCATCGTCAGGATGAGAATAGTGTCACAGAGTTTACAAAATAAGTTTAATTATTGAAAAATTCATTTAAAGTGTAGAATGGTCGGTCTTGTAGCCACGTCTTTAGATGTTGTCCAAATAGCTGTTGTTTAATTTGCGCACTCGTCATTCACATACAATAGCGTACCGTATTATCGTGAAAGAAATTGCGATACCTGTGGTGATACATAAATTTACACTACCTGGTATATTTCGTTGCTAGCGAAAACAGTTGGCAACATGAGTTGCAGGGACGAGGTACTACGCTTCTCCGCCAGGCACCGCTACTCTACAGCTCCGTCCAGACAGCTCACATTCAAGAACATGCCTCTCTATTTTAAATGATTAAAATTCGGAATGTCGCCGTACAGTTATGGTAGACCTGTTAATATATTCTTAAGGAATCAAAGCTTGGACTGGCTGAAATTGGCAGTTGTTTAGAAACAATTTTACTTGCCATAATTCAATCTGAAAAACTCGTATTTTACGTTTTTTAGTCGAAATTATCTCACATATTGGAGGTAGTATTTTAATTTTAAAGTCAGCCAGTCCAAAAGGACACTATTTGTGAACATATTAACACTTATTTCAGCTCAATATGTGGATAAATAACGATAGGAGAGTTTAAAAAGAAGAGGCATGTTTCGCGCCGCCAAATCCATGGGTGAAACCCTCTTAAATCATAGTTAACTCCATAAATATGCAAATTAAAATCCCCCAAAATCATTACACTACAGTTATTAGTTAAATTTAATTTGTACAAACTTTCGTAAAACATTTGATACGTTCTTATGTTCGATCTTGGGCGTATGTAAACGGCACATATATACAGAGACCCCCCTTTAATATTAGGTATTTTCACCCAGACACTTTCAATATCATGAGCAATTATGTCTAGCTTGTTAACACGAATGCACATGATGTCATTAGCCACTGCTACCAGGACTCCACCTCCAGTCAGCATTCCCGATGCTTCCGGGTTTCGGTCACATCTAAATACATTGTATGATTCCGGAAATAATTCTGATGTATTTATATCAAAATTCAAAAAGGTTTCCGTCAAAGCTATGATTTTGTAATTATTTACAACGAGATTATGGAAAAAAGTATCTATTTTTGTTCTAAGGCCTCTTACATTTTGATAGTAAATATTATAGTTACTTAAAGGTTTACTCATATGCAGTTAATTTGTATGTATAAAATAATACCTATAACACCTATGCCTATAATAAGTAATCTGTATATAATAATCAAATAACACAAACATGCAAACATAAATATGGATTATCACAATATATGTACAATAAATAAGAATAAATATAAAACTTACATATGTGGTTATCCTAAATTTACATGTTGTCGACATCACGAGTTGACGTTATCTTGATGATCGGTGCCTTGCCCTTCTCCTTCCGCACGTAGATGCAGCAGTTCGACGTCCAGACCTGGCTGTAATTCTTACGTTTCGCAGCCTCTCGTGTCGTCTTGAGCAGCTCTCTATTCGCATGTGTCAAAGACTCGTTTACATAAACGGGTGAATCGCTGCTGTAACCCAAGTCCGAGGCTTTGAGGTGACGGACCGCCTTGCGCCTGCTGAGGAACTCGTCCTTGTCCAATCGTCTAATAAACCTTATAATAATGGGCCTTGGACCTTTAGTGGGTTGACCCATTCTATGTACTGCGTCAATTAAACGGTCTGACCAGTTAGGAAATTTCAGGACATCCGCCAAACGCCGCACAACATTAAAAATGTTCTCAGTTTTCTCGTCAGGGATTCCGTATATTACTAAATTATTTCTATGGGAGTATTGTTCCAGGGCAATAAAATCATCCTTTAATCCGGTTAGTTTTCTACTTAAAGCAGCACTCTCCTCCTTAATTAATGTAATATCTTTTTCACAGTGTTCAATCTTTGTTTTTTTCAGTGTTAACATTCTTTAAAGATAGTGACAAGAAATTAATTGATTATAATACTTACTGTAACAGTTAATTATTTAAATATTGTATTTAACACATTTACATAAAACAATTCAGATCTGTAAAGCAGATGACGTCACTCACTCATCCATCAATTCCCGCCATAGGGTTGGAGGGGCCCCTCCAATCCCCACCACAACTCAATATGGGACCTAGAATACTGAACTGGTCAACCGGCCACACTTAGAGATGGGAAACCTAGCTACATTCCGGTAATAGGCTGCAACGTTCCACAGCGCTGCGGTAATAGGGTGACTCATCCTATTATTTTTGTCACCCTATTACCGCTTGGCCGTATCGTTCCAGTCGAGACGATCGACTTGACACTATTACCATAGACCTTCTATTATACCTATTATAGGTATAATAGAAGGTCTATGCTATTACTGTACTGTATAAGACCCTTGATTAATACGCACCTAGATGAGCAAGCCAATGCATTTCTGAGTGATTGAAAACCTGCTGAGTGCTGAAAGGTTTACAGCATATGATGATTATCTACTTCCTTATCTTCATGGATCCAGTCCACACTAATGCTGTGGAGCACAAATTCATTCAAATGGCATGAAGTCGGAGTTACAATTCCACAGTACAGTAGCCTATACAGACAGCAAACTTCGACAGATATTTGACGTTCTTGAAATCAATATCAGAAAAGGAAATAGGTACTGGCTTTCTCATGTCTTCTTCCATGCAGCTGCGAATCTCTACCCTCCATCCCATATTTTTCTACCTGCAATATAGGTTAGTTAAATCTTCAGATAGTGTTAAATGTCGATGTTAGTTGAAAAACAACTCAATTTAGCCATGTGGTACGGTAAAACAGGGCTAAAACAAGCCATAAAACAGGGCTAAAACAAGCCATGTTCAAGTACAAGAACAATAAGCTTTAATAACCAGAAATAGTCTTTGTTAGTTTTTGAAAAACATTCTAATAGTATACTTGAGATAGGCTGAGTCCCAATTAGAGAATTCCTAACTAGTGTAATTACAACTCCCCTTGACTATCCAATCAATGAACAGTACTTTTCAACATTTGAATAAAACATTCACTTTAAGGATACAAAGGATGTACATGATAACTAAGTAATTGGTTGGATTATTATTCAAATAAAATTCATCAGAATGCCTAGTGAACCTCCAAAATAAAAACAGATTTCGTTGTACCTGCTAAGTATATGCTTATTTTAAACAAAAGTTTACGAAAGTGTTCAGTTTTTATGTAACGGAAAGGAGGTGCATGTATACCAAACATTGCTTACCTTCAAATTACTTGAGATTATAAATGAAAGGACGTTTTTCAAATTAATACTGTAACCCTATAACTTTGCAACAGCCAATCTTCTATCACTTTTCTATTCAATTCCAATCTAATCCAAATCTAAATGCATTCGAGTACGAGTACTATAAATTAATCATTGCAAAATGGCAAATAGAGATGGCCGTTATATAACATAACAGGGTAAATAACAGTGTTGTCACGTGACAACAGTTATCCCCGCAACGCGTTGCTGAAAACTCCCTGTTATTTTGACAACAGCCTTTCAACCTACAACGGTATTCGTCTGTTTAGTATATCAATCCGGTCTTTGGCATTGCCGAAATATGACATTGTTGTAGTATTTAAATTATATCTAATTAATTATTTGTGTAGTCAAAATGAATTATATTTAACGATGAATCACATTTACATAACCATATTAATTTAATAAATCTTTATTTATTAATTCCAAAAAATACTAACAAATAATAATGTATGCAATGAGTATTGTATAATAACGTAATGTGATTAATTAAATAACTGTTTATGAACTGACTTTTAATTTAATTTCATTCCAAAAACATTATCCGTTAAACATAAGTCAACTAATAGTACACTAACTCAATTTAAAAACAACAGGCAACCAATAGTGAAAAGTTGAATAACACAACACCAGCCGCAATGATTGAAAACGAGCAGTCGACAACAGTTGCCAAAATAACAGGTTGCCGCAACCTGTTGTCGGCTGGCTGAAAAACGTTATAACACGTAGCCGGGACAAAACATCAATTTCTATCTCTAATGCTAATTTTGCTAATGGCAAATGGGCCTTAGAGGTTGTGAATTACACAACCCATCCGGCCTTCAAAAATTTTCTTGTCATTGAGAAATATTTTTCTAGTGTTACTTGATCACTGTATAATATGTATATAACTTAACAGTTTTATTTTTATCTGGGTAGGTAGTATTGTTACAGAACATAAACATATTAAATTGTGTTTAATTTAAGTGTTTTATTTTAAATAATAATATTGAAATATTTTTTATGGTTACGGTTGGGTTTAATAAAATACTTTTAGGTATAATAATAAAAAAATAATGTAAAATCTTTCCATTTAAGTGTTTGATGTATTTAACAGCTAATGCTACCTAGCGGCAATTGACCAATACACTCACAAGTTGGAGACAGCTACGCAACTTGCGGATTTTCTAAGTACTAATTTTATGCTAGACAAAGAAAGTATAAATTGTTCTTTATTTTTTCATATAATTTGGCTGAAATTAAAATATTTTAAAAAATATCGAATTGATGCTTACAACTAGCACGAAACGCACATATTATTAGTAAATACACCACACATTAGGCCTACACAAAACATTTGACTTAGTATATGATGGTAAAAATAAATGTTTTAAGAAATATAATGCTAAATAACAAATGTATGAACGTAATTACAATACAGTGATTTTTTCACAAAACAAAGAACTGTTGATTAAATAAAAAAATATATACAGCAGAAAAATTCTGATTTACCGATTTTTACTAACGTAATTGTAACGCAGTGTTTTTACATTATTCACAGAAAATTAACTAGAATACATAGAGACAAAACAATATGATACAAAAATATCGAGGCTAATCATTTCTGTACAAACGTAATAATAATACTGCACTCAGGGGTGGGGTAATAATAATAAATTGGAACTCAGGGTGGGGGTATTATAATTTACGGCCATATTCCATGAAAACAAAGATAGAAACAAAGAGTATTCTAAATCAATTATTGCCTTTCATAGGATTCTGAGTGTTATAAACGTCCATATTTTTGTTATGCGCTCGCTTACGTGGGTATATTGACGTTCACTGTCAAGGCAAGGGGCTAAAAAGTTAGTAATTTATTAATACGGTACTGAGACTATTTCACCAATGTATCTTAGAAGGATGATTTGTAGTAATTAATTAAATGGTGTAATGTTCAGGTCTGTAAATATAAAACCGAGGAAATTCTTTTTACGTTATAATACAATTCTAAGTATTATTTGCTGAATTATTTAGCTTTGCTTTGTTTATTTAAGTTACATAAAACTTTGATCATTTCACAGTGGAATATATCGTATGGTTTTGGCAGCAACCAAACAGACTCTATAAATATTGCACTTATTTTAAAATAAAAATGTTTACAGTTAAAATACTACACTGTATAAAATAGGTAAATTTCAAAACCAATTTTATATCTATGATATATATGTTACTATTCATAATACTTGTCTATTCATGTGTATTTTATTGTAACAAGTAATCAAATATCACGGATGAAGCGTAATAAATAAAAACGATTACAACGCGTGACGTAAGTCAACCATTACTTTTCCTTGACTTCAAACAGTCGATCATATTCCACATACATTACGACAGGCGCAGCGCCAGCGCGGTCGGTACAGCCAATTTCAGCTGTTGTCTACTCGAAGCAGCACTGCGCATTGAACAATTCTGCCATAGTCCCAACACGTTCCGCTAGAGATCGCTAGCGCTGTCTGATCACGCAAAGCCGTACCGTACCTCGGTGCTCATTTAAGTGCGTATATAATCAAGGATAAGACTGATTCTTTCGTGCTCGTTCTACTGCATGCTATTAATTGTACACGCTATTAGTTTTAGCTACACAGAAGTGAATATACTTTGTCACCCTATTACCACTTGGCCGGATCGTTCCAGTAGAGACGATAGATTTGACACTATTACTGTGTAAGACTGATTCTTCCGTTCTCTATCTACTACACGCTATTAATTGTTTTAAGTGAATATTAGACACATCGTATTTGTGTTGTATCAAACCGTTGACAGATGACACAGATACTTTCACAAACTTTTTTGTTTGTTTTTTATGTTTTTAATTTGCTAAATCATCATAATTTTAATCAAATAATGTTCAATAACAAGACAGTTAAATTAAAATTTATTTTAAGCTATAAAAGAGACATGACGAAGTAAAAATATTTTTATAATTCTTACTTTTATTATAAAAATATCATACACATACTAAAGCCTATTGAATGATGAGGTATTAAAATTTCGTTTCTAATAAAAAAAGAGGCTACTTTAGTGTCACATACATATGTGTAACACTAACTATTTACAGAATATTTAATTGTATATATTAATGAAAACATTAATAAAAATTTATAAAGAACAAAGAAATAAAAATAATTAACTATTATAATACATTGTAAAAATATAAAAGTTTGATATACTGTAATTAAATGTTAAATACTAAAAGTATATGTTTTATTTCATGGCTAATACGACAAGTAGTTTCATGTTTTTACAGACTCTTCATGCTTCCCCCTCCAAATATTCTGTTTACAACAGCGCATCAATTTCAGCAAACGAGAGCGAGAGCAGAATCATATTACCCTTCCTGTTATTTGTTCCGTTCACAGTGTTCAATCACTACATTGACAGCTGGTGGCTGCAGCTCTGTCGACTGCGTTACAAAATTAATAGGGTAAAACCAGTAATCGAGAGCGGAATCATATTATCCTTCCTATTATTTGTTCTGTTCACAGCGTTCAGTCCCTACATTGAGAGCTGGTGGCTGCAGCTCTGTCGACTACGTTACAAAATTAATAGGGTAAAACCAGTAATCCTGTTACTTGGTAATAGGGTGCGAAGAAGTAATCATATTATTTTTCCTATTACGTTAAATAACGCCCATCTCTAGCCACACTAGCGTCCTGTCCTGCCTCAGGGCCAGCGGCGGCCCGAGCCTCCCCGACCTGAATCCGTGTATGATTCCGGTAGGCTGAAGTTGTGATTTTGTTAACATTTATAAGATAGCTCTTGTCACGACGTCCAAATTTATAAATCTGAACTTTAATACCCTCATTTGCATGGTTTAATGAGAATTGAGTTTCAATTTACATTCAATTCATGTTAAAACATACAAATCAAGCACGTGTTAAAATCCAAAACTAAGTAAGCTATTGAGGAGATTGCTAAATCAAGAAGCAAACCTGGAAGTTGACCTTGATTAGTAAATAAACTAAGCATGTTGAGATATAACTCAAGCTTTTCAACACATGCAACTAAATTAAACCCACCATGTGGTTCGGATTCCACGTTGGACTGCAGGCCCTCTGTTGCCCTGCAATCTTGGAATACGTCGATGTCAGTAAATAGCCAGTCTACTTACTACTACTAGTAGATATTTCATTTTCACACATGACATATTTGCCTTGAAATATGCGAATAAAATGTAATTGTTTGGCTTCTGCCAACTGAAAGTATATTAAAACTAAACGCTTTCAAATCATTAGTTGAATTTTATCAATTGAAATTCTATTAAATTTGTATTAATTCATGTTCTTGCGTGAGGTTCGAAGTCAATAAAACCAAGTTATACCGACAAAATTTAAAGTTAATAAGGTACATTCAGTTTAAGTGAAGAACAAAAATCACGAATAAATTCCTATCGACTTGTATTCATCATGTGATGTACGTTTTTGTTCAGAATTTCAATTTGTTAATACAAAATGAGACAACATAAATGGTTTTTACAATTTTATAAAAGCAAATGTTACAATACTTGGGTAAAAAGGTATGTCAGCAAAAGCATTGTAAACAGCAGAACTCGTAAAGATTCTCTATCAAATTCTTGCTTTTTCAAAGCGCCTTCGTTTAGGATCTGCAGTTGGCGTAGCATATTTGTATACGTTTTGCGTTAAAGTTTTGCAGGCTCTTATTCAAACTACAGTTAGACTGTGTGCAGTCATTTTTCATTCTGGCTGCATTTACGTAAGCGCGTAAGCGTCTAACGATATATTTATGGATTATATATAAATAATAGACTTTCTGTTAACAATCGAGTATATTATTTAATAATATATAATACATAACCATACAATTATGAAATATTATTTTCCTAATACAGTATTGGCGTTTATAAAATATCGGCTGTTCAAGTATGTGTGTTATATAAATATGCATTATTAATTCAACGTATGTTTTACTGATACAATTATTAAATATTATTATTAATTATACAAGTATTATTAATACAAACACTATTATGTTTACATTGATCCTCCAAGGTCATGGGAAGGTCACCCCATGGCTCCAAACGGTAGACAGACGCCCGGCGGCCTCTCGCATGACTATCCATCAAACTCCGGGCGACCTTCCATGTGACTAAATAATTAGGCCGTCCCCCTGGAAGATTTTCCAGATGACTCCAAAAGGTAGAAAACAGGAATGTTGTGTCGGTGTCTCATAAGTAAGAATATAAGATATCCTACGTGGTTCGAAATAGTACAAAACCCCTACGATCATCCGCGTGACTCAAACAATAGACATAATATTGGACGATCCTGTACATGACTCCAACCCGTAAACATAATATTAGGAGATCCTACTCGTGATTCCAAACTGTAGACATGCCCAGAGATGACCCTCCACCTGACTCCAAGCGGTAGATATATATCACGTGACCTGTATATATCAATATCTATTTGAAATATAAGTATGTTTTATGAATATATATTGACGTAATATATATGTGTAGGCTATATTATAAATATTTTTTATGGGTTTTAGGTGTTGTGAATTATTATATAACGTAATTAATTTATAGACAGTTTGTTTAATAGCATTAGTTTATCTAGAGTGATTTAACAAATATTTATGTTTTTGTATGTACTGAAAAATACCTTTTAGTTCATATCCTGTTCTTCAGCCTGACGATTGTAATCATTTTGCTGTAAAAATAAAATAACATAACTCTCCGTATCCAAAATATAATAATAATAATCATATGGTCATTATTGATGTTTCAATCGAATTAACCTCCATTACACCACAGCATAACACATCGTGATTACACTGTCAATGCAAGCTGGATCTTAATTAAAGATTATTCGTAATGAAGTTTTATTTTTTCATTGGGAAAAAATATGGGTGACGTCTAACTAACAAGTTAAATATAGAACACATTCCATAGTTAAAAATTATAGAACAAATTGTGTCCAATCGGTGCATTATTTCATGATTTGCAAGGTAAACCTACACTTTTTTATCCACATAACTTTCATAAGTGAAATTGTCATGATATATAAAACATACATACCCAGAAATTAGTGAATTAGTTACACAACACTAGCACGTTCCCACTCAAGTACGTTTACACTTAGTTACACTCACACTCAAGTACGTTAACACTTAGTTACACTCACACTCAAGTACGTTAACACTTAGTTACACTCACACTCAAGTACATTCACACTCAAGTACGTTAACACTTAGTTACACTCACACTCAAGTACGTTAACACTTAGTTACACTCACACTCAAGTACATTCACACTCAAGTACGTTAACACTTAGTTACACTCACACTCAAGTACATTCACACTCAAGTACGTTAACACTTAGTTACACTCACACTCAAGTACGTTAACACTTAGTTACACTCACACTCAAGTACGTTAACACTTAGTTACACTCACACTCAAGTACATTCACACTCAAGTACGTTAACACTTAGTTACATTCACACTCAAGTACGTTTACACTTAGTTACACTCACACTCAAGTACATTCACACTCAAGTACGTTAACACTTAGTTACACTCACACTCAAATACATTCACACTCAAGTACGTTAACACTTAGTTACACTCACACTCAAGTACGTTAACACTTAGTTACACTCACACTCAAGTACATTCACACTCAAGTACGTTAACACTTAGTTACACTCACACTCAAGTACATTCACACTCAAGTACGTTAACACTTAGTTACATTCACACTCAGGTACGTTTACACTTAGTTACACTCACACTCAAGTACGTTAACACTTAGTTACACTCGCACTCAAGTACGTTAACACTTAGTTACACTCACACTCAAGTACATTCACACTCAAGTACGTTAACACTTAGTTACATTCACACTCAAGTACGTTTACACTTAGTTACACTCACACTCAAGTACATTCACACTCAAGTACGTTAACACTTAGTTACACTCACACTCAAATACATTCACACTCAAGTACGTTAACACTTAGTTACACTCACACTCAAGTACGTTAACACTTAGTTACACTCACACTCAAGTACATTCACACTCAAGTACGTTAACACTTAGTTACACTCACACTCAAGTACATTCACACTCAAGTACGTTAACACTTAGTTACATTCACACTCAGGTACGTTTACACTTAGTTACACTCACACTCAAGTACGTTAACACTTAGTTACACTCGCACTCAAGTACGTTAACACTTAGTTACACTCACACTCAAGTACATTCACACTCAAGTACGTTAACACTTAGTTACACTCACACTCAAGTACGTTAACACTTAGTTACACTCACACTCAAGTACATTCACACTCAAGTACGTTAACACTTAGTTACACTCACACTCAAGTACATTCACACTCAAGTACGTTAACACTTAGTTACACTCACACTCAAGTACGTTAACACTTAGTTACACTCACACTCAAGTACGTTAACACTTAGTTACACTCACACTCAAGTACACTCACACTCAAGTACGTTAACACTTAGATACACTCACACTCAAGTACACTCACACTCAAGTACGTTAACACTTAGTTACACTCACACTCAAGTACATTCACACTCAAGTACGTTCACACTTAATTACGCTCACACTCAAGTACATTCAAACTCAAGTACGTTCACACTTAATTACGCGCACGCTTAAGTACACTCACACTTAATTACGCGTGCACTTAAGTACGTTAAAACTTAATTACTCTCAAGATCAATTACGTTCACACTTAATTACGCTCACACTTAAGAACGTTCACACTCAAGTACGTGCACACTTAAGCAAGTTCACATTTAATTACGCTCATACTCAAGTATGTTCACACCCAAGCACGTTCAAACTTAAGTACACTCACACCCAAGCACGTTCTAACTTAATTACGCTCACACTCAAGCACGTTCAAACTTAATTACGTTCACAATCAAGTACGCGCGCTCTCACGTACGCTCGCACTCAAGTAGTGCAGTAACCTCTTCGAAAACTTCATACTTTTCTTTATTCGTAGATTCAGCTGCAATATTTTTTCTAACTGAATGGTGTCTCTTGTTCTTAGAAAGTTACGACATGTATCCTAAAGATAAGGGTTGAATTTTCAAAAACATAGTTATCAAAGCTTGAACAATTCCAAGAGCTTATTACGACAACTAACATATATGACCTGATGATTTTTTTTAGTATACATTTAAAATTAAACACAAATTAACATTTTATAGTTTTGTATATTTTATAAACGTACAACACGTTTCATTTAGAAGAAAAATAAAGCACTTTATGTGTATTTCATCTGTAAACCATTGTTGTATGTTTATGTAGAACTGAAATGTTCACGTAATTTTCCTTGATTAACAGTATGTTATTATTAAGTAATATTATAATGTTGAATTCATATGATAACATGACATGTTCTTTAACATAGTAGACTACGGAGTTTTTTTACGACACGATATAATAATATAGATAAAAAAATGTTCAAGGGAAAAATAAGTAGTAAAGTTGTACAAGTTTGATTTTCACAAATTAATCATATAACATTCAGTGATTTGTTAAACAATGCATCTATTTTAAAAAGTGTTACTATCTGTAAAAATTCCTTTTATTGAAAATATTTAATAACGCCATCATTATCATGCGACTTAATAGCCCGGTGTGCCCGCTACAATACAGCCTGTAGAACGCCTGCGAAGCAGGATTAGGCAAGGGACCGCATTCATTCAAGTCTGTAACTATCAGTACATTATCGGTAAAGAAACCTAGTCAGTAAACCAAAGATGTTGTATAATACAACAATATTTAAAATAATAAACTGGAAATAACAGACAAATGATTTTACTTGCCTGCACTTAATACATATTGTAGTTAAAACAATGAAAGGCAGCAAAAAATAGAGTTGGGGTGCTAACGGACCGAGGGCTACGTTTACATCCCTGCCCTCTCAACTAAAAGTTTGCGATGCCTTTGCACGCACAACAAACCAAAGGAACAATGTCAAGGACAAGGAATATCTGCGTGGCCACAGTAGACAATTTGGGGAGCCAGGGTGGGGAACAGGGAGTACTTCCGGACGAGACTCAATAGAAAGAGAAAGAAATGGGGGAATGAGAGGGGTAATTAGTTTCCTTTACTGCTCACAGGTTGCACACTGAACAGTCAAAACTTTAAGCGATTTCGCCTTCTTTAACTCTATTGATAACAGATAGCAGGACGGTCGCTCTCATGTTCCGTGTCTAAATATTTAGCATTTTATGGAACCATCCTCAATGTATAGTAAAATCAATTGTTAAAGTCACGAGTCTTTGGAAAGTCTAACCCCAAACAACAATTACAAAGTGTGTTCCATCTGTCATCGTTCGAAAAAGTCGACCATTGAAATAAAACCATGGATATCTCGAAAACATTGATCATCGATGCTTACTTCACAAGAGGCTTATTAAGTGGGACAAGAATTGAAGAAATAGCAATGGAACATTTTGTTGTTACCCAACAACGCGTTATAAAGTTTATAGCCAGCCGACAAAAGATTGCGGCAACCTGTCATTTTGGCAATTGTTGTCGACTGCCCGTTTTCAATCATTGCCGTTCGCGTTGTGTTATTCAACGATTTAATATTTGTTGTCTTTTGTTTTTAAATTTAGTTAGTGTTGACTATTAATTGACTGATGTTTAACGGATAATGTTTTTGGCCCGAAATTAAATTAAACTTCAGTTCATAATGAATGAAATCACGTAATTAATACAATATTTAAAACAAAAATTATTATTTTTAATATTGTTTGTAATAAATAAATAATGTGTCATTATATTTTTCATCGTTAAATACAGTTCGACTTCAATAATAATTAATTAGATATAATTTAAATACAACAATGATGTCATATTTACTTTAAATAACTGCCAGTTTTAAAAGTGCAACCTCTTTAAAGTGTTAAATCAGCGTCATAAACAATTTGAAAAATTTAAATATACGTAGCCTACAAAGGATTTAAATCACATAAAATTGTTACAAAGACATGGATAAAATTATTTACACTTTATACACAGTAAAATATGTACATCCACTAATCAAAAACATGAATTTAAACTAATTAAAAATATAAGTACAATTAAAATTCTTTGAAATCGACCATAAAATAAAAAGCGTTCACTAAAATTAAATGGAAGCAAGGTTTAAAATGTCTACGTTTGTTTACTACCTGACTATGGGAAAATGTTTCTGCCCATTGACCACCGGCATGTTACCACCCGGTTGTTTACCCTAAAATTCCCCATCCACTGCTGCCTTCCCTCCCTGTTCGGCAGTCTCACTTTCTCCTTATCGCGGATCGAAACGCCGCCTAGAGGAGCAACCAGTAAGGTTGACACTTTTATGACGGTCCTTACCTGACCTTAAGGATCGAAACTCCTACACCCTCTTTATTTTGTGAAAGAAATGCTTTAACGGTCGTGGCTAGACCTGCAGATTCATTATTTACATTATGAACAATTCTCTCCAACTTGCCCCCTTTATAACTCATTTCTGGTTTTACATAAATTTCATCCATCTGTAAATTACAGATATTTTCATTTTCTTACAAAATAAAAATAAAAAAATTGTTGCGTTTAAAAACTCAACGTATTGCTGGTTGGCGTTGCCGGCAATCTATCTATAGGAGCAACAACATAAAAGGCCTAATATAATTCTAACCTAAAATAACAGGACACGTGTACAGTAAGTAGTTCTGCCTGTTGCCTAACAAAGTCATATATATTTGCATTAGGTATACTGATTCTGCAATATTATTGACTCTCATTAAAGTTGCTCGATGTCTGAAACAGATCCTGATTTTACAATTTAATTTCACAATTGTTAAATATGATAACTGGTGTGGGGTACAGGGTGTTAACTATAATTTCTGACAACAACAGAGTCAACAGAGCTGCGTTCACGAAACTTTGTGGAGGAACGCTTAAAAATAGTTTTTGTAGTCCTCATAATACGAAACAAGACATTTTTGCTATGTTTGACACAGTTCATCTTTTTAAATGTATCAGAAATAATTGGCTTAACCAATCAGAAAGTGAGCACTCTTTTGTTTTTTCTGATTTCAATGACCCTAAGAAAATTAATTTTGCAAGCGTTTCACATCTTAAAAGTATTCTGTAGAATGTAATGTTATTAAAATAGCTCCATCATTAACAAAAAAGATATTATTCAAGGGAGTGAGATTTAACGATGAGTTCCTACACCCAGTGACAACTTTGACAGATGAGCATTTTTTATTTTTAGGTAAATTTGTTAAGTGGTTAGAAGCATGGAATAATCTTAAATTTAAGTATGTGCTGTTAGGGAAGTGTCAAACAGACAACTTAGAACCAAGGTTTAGCCAATATAGACAAATGTGTGGGGGATGTTATAAAGTTTCTGTTGTGCAAGTGCTTGAACTGGAAAAAACTTAAGACTGTTAGTTTAGTTAAAGTTGTATCCGCTTCTAATGGAGTTATTGAAATAAAAGATTTGTTCTTTACTGAACAAGATCGTGTTGAATAAACAAACAATTTTGATTTTAGTGATGTTGCTTTTGAAGATATTACTAAGGGGTTAAACAGCGTTATTATCTCAGAAAATGATGTGGTGGCTCTCACATATATAGGAGGATATGTTTGTTTTAAAATGTTACAAAATAATACATGTGAAAAATCTGAAGAGTATTTTTTAGAAAATAAGATATTAGTATCTTGTAATAATGTATATAGTTCCTATTTACGGGGGGGGGGGGGGGGGGAGTTTAAAGTAGCCCTCTAGTTTAGTTGTGAATATTTTATCTGATTGTCTTTAACTCTTTAAATTGATAATTAGTGATACATATGAAAATAACTTTCTTGGGTTAAAGCAACAAAGAAAAGTTTTATTTAATTTAATGTTAGATTGTCTTAGCGATTCTTATATTTTTTATTGCGAGAACTGATCTACTAGCTCTTTAATTTATGTAAAGAAATGTATAACAATCTTTTGTAATATTCTATTGAATACCTATAGTAAGGTATTCAAAGGAGAAACTTGTCGAGAAAGAGCGATTTAAATGTAAGAAAAGAAAGCTTAATAAGTTAAATCAGTAAGTTGATTTTACTTCAGTAAATAATCAGAAGATTTGTAGACATATTTCATTAAAAAACATAAGTAAATCATTTAACTTGTGTTTTTTATCCCAAATAAATATGTATAAAATGTTAATTTATCTTTCATTTACGTCAAACAGGCTCATAGGAAAATTGTTTAAACTTTTTTGCGTTGTTGTGAAAACCGGTAATTTTGCGAAATTTTAATTACTATAGGCCTGTGCACGAGTGTCCAAGGCAAGTTGGACGGATTTAGAGCGGACTGAGCGACACCGGATACGTCGTGTAGGAGACGATATTAGATGATTATAATAATTATTGACGTGATTCACTGAACTGAATGAAAGCCTCTTGGAGAGTGAAGGTAATCACTGATTCCCTACTCCAAGCGGCTGCCAGAAACTACTTTTCTAGACTTTCCTTTATCATTCAAATTGACTGATTTGTTCAATCTTTTTATATATTTTTATAAGTTTACTTTTATAAATAATGAGGGTGTAAAAGTGTCATACTAAGAAAAAAATTAATAGTTACTTTCACATATAATTTGATTATTTAAAAATAACAAAACATAATAACAATTATTTCATGCTTAACAAAATTGTTAAATAAGCATTAAAACATTACGTTTTTGTTAGCTTCATAAGTTTATTCTTTTAGGACACGAAACTACTAGTGTAACCTAGTGGATATTTTCAAAACTGCCAGCAAAATAGATGCCAATCACAGTACATATATCTACTACATTGCATAAATCTTTAGTTAGGGTGTCTCTGAACTCTTTGAGGATCTTTTCAGTTATTGATTTTGGGTCAAAACCAAGACATAATATCTATCATATTTAAAAATTCCAAATCACCTCCAGTACCCGTACATCCACCATTTTGTATTTTTACAAGTTATTTTAATTAAAAAAAAAAATAGTCTATAATGTTTAAATTTGTTATACATATTAATAAAACCATTTTCTTACTAAATTTAAAAAATCAAAAACCTATTTTGATCATTTAAAAATGGCGGCGTTTTGAAAATGTTGATCCTTAATAACTTTTAAGAGGTTAGGAATACAACAAAATCACAAAAATACAATTTTTTACAAATTTTAATTGCAATACAAAATAGAACGTTGCATGAAATCAGATGCCAAACAACCGAAATTTAAGTACTTTTGTCTTTAATTATTTACACGTAAATGTGTGCTACAGCCATGGTGTTGTGCCGCAGAAGTCAACCACAACAATACATCAGCGATATATTCTGTTTACTTTCATTCAAAAAACTACAATGAAGTGATTTGTGACATTATTGTAATGGAAATTCCCCTAACAAGCAACAGGGGAAAAGATTAATTTTAACCTTAAGTAGTGCCCTAAAATCTAGATTTTTATAAATTCTAAGTTGGTAGAGTTGTTGAATGTGCTGGAATTATTAAAGAAAAAAATGAATCTGCTGCTGCGCGCCAGTCACTTTCCAATCGTTTTTTCCCTTTGAAATCAAACAAGAGCAGGATATGTTGAGCATCGTTTGTAATGAGAAAATAAATTGAATTGAATTTTCAATTTATAATCAAATGCTTTTGTTTTTCAATTAACTTGTTTTATGTTTAAAACCAGATAAGCTATGCAAAGCGATTTTTAAAAATTCTAGTTTTGGGGGTACTACTTAATGTTAAAAATAATTTTTAATTTCAAACGAAAATCATCTGCGACTTTTTTCCCATTGGAGCATTTTCATTACAATAGTGTAACATATCTCTTTATTGTAGTGTTTTGGATGATTGTAATCAGAATTTATCGCTGATGTATTGTTGTGGTTGACTTGTGCGGTACGACACCATGGCTGTATCACACATTCACGTGTAAATGATTAAATAATAAATGCTCAAATCTCAGTCGTTTGTCATCCGATTTCTTACACTTTTCTGGATTGCAAATAAAATGTTCAAAAAACATGTATTTTTGTGATTTGTTGTATTCCTAATCTTTCAAAAGTTATTAAGGATCAACAATTTAAAAATACCACAATTTTGAAAATAATCAAACAAAGTCTTTGATTTTTTTATTTCAGTAAGAAAATGATATTATTAATGTGTATACCAAATTTTAAATCTATAAGCTAAATTGTTAAGTAGTTAGATATAATTATCTGACGTTTCCATTGAGGCATGATAACTAAAGTAGAATTAAAACCAGAAGCGGATTGCCGAGACGAGACTCGGAGCGAGGGGGAGGAGGGGACGAAGGCGCGCCACCGCCCTTAGCCAATAACAATCGGGCAGTTCACTCTTCAACAGATACAGTGTTGCCGTAACTCATTCTCCCAAACCTTGCTGTGGCGGACGGTGAAAGTGGGTCGGTCACTTGCCATTGTTACTCGCAGTCGCGCGCATCCTGATCTCATCTGTGTGACGTGTTATTTCAGTGCAGTTAGTTCTGGTATTAAACATATTTAAACAGTCTTTTTCAAGACTATTTACGTCGATGTTTGTACGTTTCTAAGTTTGTTTAGGGAGTGTTAAGAAGCCATGACTGAGAACAACAACAGTGTAACGATTAAAAAACGTGGACGGCCACGTATTCATGCAAAGAGTGAACCATACCAGAAACTTGGCCGTGGAGTACCTCTGCGTAGTCAGGCTAGAGAGTTTGTAAGTAGGGTCAGAGAATATTTCAGTCAAGAAAGGGATAATAACAGACCCTTACTTCCAGTAAAAAAAGTTATTGAGCGCACTACTGCGGCACTTAAGATTGATAAAAACACTGTTGTTAAAATTGGAAAGGAGACAAAACTGTGTGAAGAGAGAGGCGAAAAACTGAAAACACCCAACAAGAAAATACCACTACGTAAACGTGTCACTGGACTAGACGCATTTCAGACAGACGCCATCAGAAGACACATTTATTCTTATTTTATGAGAAAAGAATATCCCACTTTGAAGAAGCTTCATGTAAGCCTTAATGAAGCGGACTTGTTTCATGGTAGCAAATCTTCCCTCGCTCTCGTAATTAAAAGATTGGGTTTCAGATACAAAAAATTCGGCAATCGAAAATGTTTGATGGAGAGAACGGACATCGTAGCATGGAGGTGCAGATTTCTAAGAGAGATTAGGAATGAAAACTTCGACGATATCATTTGGGTAGATGAAACATGGGCAAACACCAATCATTCTTTGAAAAAGGGTTGGACCGATGACTCATCTTCAAGTACAATGATAGTGCCACTGGGAAAAGGGGGAAGGGTGATTGTTTTACACGCCGGCAGTGCCTCTGGATTCGTGCCAAATTGTTCACTGGTGTTCTCTTCCAGGAAAACAAATGATTATCATGAAGAAATGAACCACGAAACATTTCAAAAGTGGTTTAGTGAATCTTTAATGCCCAACTTAACAAAGCCATCGATCATTATTATGGACAACGCCAGATACCATTCTAAAATATTAGACAAAGCACCAACAACTGGTTCAAGAAAAGCAGAAATATCAGAGTGGTTGAGCCAGCACGGGATACCTTATGAGCCGGACATGAAAAAAGCTGAGCTTTTAGAGTTAGTTTCCATTAACAAGCCCCAGTACCCTAAATAATATGAAGTGGATGAGTTGGCAAAAAGAGAAGGGACAGAATATCAGACCTCCATATCATTGCCATTTCAATAGCATATAATTGATCTGGGCTCAAATAAAGAACTACGTCGCAACTAACAACAAACTTTTTAATATGACTGAGCTTAATAGAATTATCAAAGAAGCAATTGACAAAGTCACACCTTCTGATTGGAAAAAAAGTGGTGGATCACACTAAGAAAGTAATCCTGGAGGCTTGGGCAAATGAGGAGTTGTTAGAAGATGCAGTGGAGCAAATGATAATAAATGTAAACTGCAGTGACAGTGAAGACAGCTCAGAGGAAGATGAAGACTTGAACTGCTCCTGTGAAGATGACGGCAAAGGGATGGAAGAGGACCACGATTACGACAGCGACAGTGACATAAGTGGAGTTTGTCCATTCTCCCCAGAGAAGGAAAGAGTTTTAGATTTTGCCCAATACTAAAGTGCTTGAACGGTTGAACTGTGTTCATATTTTGTATATATTTTGTAAATATACCTTCTCGTGAAAATGACTGAGAAATGATGGGATACTGTGTAAATATTTTGTACATATTTTGTAAATAATTTGTTAATAACTTGTAATGCGGCCATCGGCAGTCTTAAGCCTGCAAAGTGAGCTTATGTTTTCAAGCTTTGAACGCAGAGAGAAAGTTATTAGTTCAAATTTGTACATTAAAAAAACCTATTTGGTCGAAAAAATCTTTTGTGATTGGGATAAAACACGGCAGTTATGTTCAATCTATGTAATAGCCTATATTACTATTATTATTAGAAATATTATAGAGGTTCGTGGAACAGACTCTTAGGGGTGAAAATATGGCGAAATGATAAGGGTTGAAAATGAAATATTTATTTTACCAGGCAAGTGGGGTATCAAACTAAACAGCAGGCGATACTGTATATTATTTTCGTAGCAATTCGTTTTAAAGTATCAAAATGGCGCCTACAGAGCATCTCAAAGCTCTCCCCCTTATTTTATACATTATAGTCGTTTAAATTCTTTAGTAAAATAAATATAAACCTTATCTCTATCAAGAAGCAAGTACTTCGAAGGTCACTATCCAAACGATAAACATGCTCCACGTTGTTTGACATCAGTAAATCAAATAAGTGTTTTAAGATACCTCCTTGCTATTTTGTTTTATATGTAAAAAAGTCATGACACTCATTGTAAAAAAATAACAATTAGTTTTTTTTACAAACTACTTTTTCAATTTATGTTTTAAAAGTTGAATGTAACCTTAGTTCAGGCATTAATGAAATTAGTGGTACATTGGTAGAAATGTACTGAAAAGACAGCGGTTGATGCGTTATTGCCTGTTTCGCGGTAATTTAATGACTAGAATATTAAAACACGGTTCTGTGTAGTTTAACAGCACAGCAGATTGAAGCATATTTAGGCCAAAAACTATATTACACTATTCAAACATCGAGAAAGTTTAACCGACATATATTCGCCGTGCTACTACACTACGCCTACCAGCTGCTCCGTTCCGAACGAGCCGATGTGGCAACACTGTCACCGAACGTTGTCGAGAATCTCCGACCGTCCCCGAAGACAGTACCTCTACGCAGACTTTCCAATCCGCTTCTGGTTTTAATTCTACTTTAATAAACATGCCTACACAGGAAGTAAGATAACCTAAAAATGAGCTTTATTTTCAATAATTTGATGTGAATGGCTACAAATAATTAAATATTCCTTCATCTTGAGTCATAAAAATACCTACGTTTTGATAAATAGAATTAACCCCATTTATTGTTTTAGATAATGACAAGTTGTACAATAGTCGATCTTTGGTTGATAAGTGTTGGGTTGGGGCGGTGTTCTTTTTATCTAATATTAAAGAACATAGAACAGGAATGAAACAGGAAGTTTTATCAATTACATTTCCTATAGGTCGATCCTCTGAAAACCCCTGTCGTCGGCAGGGGCTATATACGTTAGGCCTAGGCCTTAAAGTTACACATGCTGTCCTGCGGTAGGTTTAGGCATACATGTTATTCACATCAGATTAGATACGTTAGGTTTAGGCCTTAAAGTTACTCACACTATCCTGCTGTAGGCCTTGGCATACATGCTATTCACACCACACTAGATAAGTTACGCCTAGGCCTTAAAGCTACTCAAGCTGTCCTGCAGTAGGCCTTGGCATACATGTTATTCACACCAGACTAGATACGTTAGGCCTAGGCCTTTAAGTTACTCACGCTGTCCTGCGGTATGCTTTGGCATACATGTTAAAAACACCAGACTACATACGTTAGGCCTAGGCCTTAAAGTTACTCATGCTGTCCTGTAGTAGGCCTTGGCATACATGCTATTCACTCCAGACTAGATACTTAGGCCTAGGCCTTAATTTACTTATGCTATCCAAGTATATCACAACTTTTAGGCCTATAGGCCATTTTATATATATATATATATATATATATATATATATATATATATATATATATATATATTATAGCTGACAAGAAATTATATACAGTAATCTTACATTTTTAGGTTACCTTCTGCTTGTGTTCTCATAATTAAATATCACAATTCATGGAATTAGTAAGAATAGTAACTAACAATTAGCCTATATATATTCTTGATAGTATATAAGTAATACTATTATGAATAGAGATAATATTATGCTATTTTTTCTTATTTCTCACACAATAATAGCGACTAAGGATGAAGTTAATTCTATAAGCAATGGAATAGATAAGCTGAGAGAGAGTATTGAAACACGTCTTGCTGGCGTTGAGGCTCGTGTTGAAGATCTGGAGCTTAAAGTAAAGTCCTTACAGGCTGGAGAAAATGCACCTGATCATTGCTTAGATGATGTTATCAGTGAAATTAGCGATCGCAATAGACGAGCCCTCAATGTTATTGTCTATAAACTGCCTGAAAGCCGAAGCAAGGATATCAATGCTAGGATCAATCATGATAAGGGTCAGTTAGCTGAGCTTGGACAGGCCATAGGAATCATTTACAATTTGGATGATATTAAACTATTTAGAATTGGACGTCCAAATAAGAACAATGTCCGCCCATTGAAGATCATTTTTAAATCTGCGGTTGAGGTTAATTCGTTTCTGGAGAGATTCTCTAAGGCTGGGCTTAAGGATGCTAATAGTGAGTTCTCCTTGGTTACTGTTTCTCGGGATAGAACAGCTCATGAGCGTAAATTTTTGAACTCTCTAAGAGCTAAACTCAATGATCGTATTAAGCTCGGTGAAAGAGACCTTACTATAAGATACAGAAATGGAATACCCTCTATTGTATCTCTGGCAAAAAACGATTGAGGGCTCATGGTGATGGGTCTGTAAATGCTTATTACCAAAACGTTAATGGTCTTCGGGGTAAGATTAATCTCTTGAGGAAAGCTGTTTGTTCATGTATCTATGATTTAATAATATTAGTTGAAACAAATTTAACATTCGATATTCTAACATCTGACCTTGGATTAAACAAATACAACGTTTATCGCAAGGATAGATCTGGCGATACAAGTAATAAAGAGTCTGGAGGTGGAGTTCTTGTTGCTGTCCATGAAAGCCTCCCGTCTTCTGCAGTTGTGACTTCGGTGAACAATGTTGAGTGCGTTTTTGTCTCGGCTCGGCCCGCATTTCTGGTCAACCTCTTCTTATTGCAGGCGTCTACATTCCTCCTCAATCTCCGAGCCTCTTGTATTCATAATAATAATAATAATAATAATAATAATAATAATAATAATAATAATAATAATAATCTTTATTGTCGTAAGAACAAAATGTCATTGACAAAGTCATAATTTATGCAGAAACTGCCACGTCATATATTTTTTTTTGCTTAAGTCAATAACTAAAATAGAATATACTACAGGTACATTAATAACATTTATAACAATCAACAGCATCAATAAAGAAACAGCACTGGTAATCACATGCATTTCAATAAAATTATACTACATATTATAACATAATTTTTTCCACATCAAAAAACTCCTGAAGTGTGTAGAATGGATTCAAAATTAGCCAGTCATAAAACTTATCGCTAAAGTCTCTAATTGAATGCTTCTTAATTAATATATTTAACTTATTGTACACTTTAATTGATAATACACTATAGTTTTGAGACGTTTTTGTTAGTCTGTGCTTGCCTACGATTGCTAAATCCCTCCCTCTTGTGTTATATTTGTGTAAATTATTATGAAATTCTAGGTTCTGAGGATTCCTAAAAATATAGTTAATTAATTCATATATGTACAAATTAACTACAGTGGGGATTTTTAAATTAATGAAGTATGGCTTACAGTGTTCATTTGAATTTATATTTGAAATAATTCTAATAGTTTTCTTTTGTAAGACTAAAACCTCTTGGATTCTATTACAGTTTCCCCACAGTAATATTCCATATTTTATTATAGAATGAAAGTATGCGAAATAGCTGCATCTGACATAATGAAGAGGCACAAAATGCATAAGTCGACTTAAGAGATAAACTATTCTTGAAAGCCTGTTTGTTAAATAGTCAATATGTGGACCCCAGTTCAGCTTGCTGTCTAGGAAAATACCCAGAAATTTCACTGAATCAGCAAGCTCATAATTAAATGTAACGTTAGATTTTGGACGCAATGAGAATAGAATTTGCTGGGTTTTGTCTTCATTTAACTGTAGACCATTAGCTAAAAACCAATTTGAAGCTTCTGCTAAGGTTCTTTGGGAGAGTTCTTTAAGTTTGACAATGTCAGAATGACAGTTGAGAAATGTTGTGTCGTCCGCATAAAGCAAAGATTTTGTAGTCTTGATTGATTTGGAAAGATCATTTATATAAATAAGAAACAAGAGGGGACCCAGTACTGAGCCCTGGGGACACCCCACACAACATATACTTCTTTCGACCATTGATCTTTGGAAAAAAACTTTTTGTTTACGATTGTCCAAATAAGATTTAAAAAAGTTCAAAGGGAATCCTTTAACACCATAATGTTGAAGTTTTTTAATCAGGTCCAAATGACTAACGCAATCGAATGCTTTACTTAGGTCACACATAGAGGCTTGTGTGAAACTTCCATCTTCAAAAGATTTTATTACCATATTTACTAGTTTTTCCACCGCATTCTCTGTAGATCTTCCACGACGGAAGCCAAACTGAGTGTTACTAAAAAGGCAATTGTCCTCTAGATAATTATTTAATTGGTCATATGCAACCATTTCAATTATTTTCGATAAAATTGGCACCACAGATATCGGTCGGTAACTTTTTGGGTCATCTTTTGACCCTTTCTTAAAAATCGGGCAAACTTTCGAAACCTTTAATTCATCTGGGAATACCCCCTCCTGGAGACATTTGTTAATGCACCAAGTGAGAGGCGTTATTATGCAATGAATTATTTTTTTAAGCATATTGTTTGAGAAATAGTAAACGTCACAACTATTTGAGTTTTTTAACCTCTTACTAGCATCTAACACATCTCCTTGGGACACGTACTTCCACTCCTCAAAACGTATGTGTTGTGAAATATTATCTCTCAAGAAATCCTCAGATTTTGCCAGTGAGGGATTTTGCAACTTAATATTATCCTTAATGCATTTAACAGACTCTATAAAATAACTATTTAAGATATCAGGTGACAATTCAGAGCTACGTGAATCAACTATACCTTGGCTATTTTTAATTATCTTCCAGGCAGCCCGACAACTGTTGGCACTGCCTTCTATTAAATTTACATTATATTTCATCTTAGCTTTGGTTACTGCATGTCTATAATACACTTTTTTGTTCTTATATTCTTGTTCCAAAATATGGTTCTTTACACTACTATTTTTAATTATATTATCTAACAGTAATAGACCTTTTTTTAATTCACTTAGCTCTGTCGTGTACCAAACATTTTTATTCTTTTTTACGACAGGCTTTTGGTATTGATTTTGCTTTCTTTTTACACACAGAAAATATTCAATATTTCTATATAAAATATTGAAAAAATTATTGAAAGCTTCATTAGCACAGTGGTTTTGGTTATGTTCAATAAAACCTTCCCAGTTAATTGCACTAAGCCTTTCGCCTAATGGTTTTACTGATTGTTGTTGAAGGCACAATTCATTTATGCTTAAACTTGGTATTTGTAAAACAGTTTTATCTAAATTAAGTTTCACTCTATTACTTATATTAGTAATAAGACCATCATGATCAGAAAACGGAAAGTGGAAGACTTGAAAAGTTGTTTCTTTATTCATATATTGGTTAACAAATATGTTATCTAAGCAATTTTTTCCTCTTGTAGGAGCCCTATTTAGTGGATAAAAATTGTATTGTTTAAGGAGTTCCAATAAAAGAGTCCCTGTTCTTTTATTTAAAGTAATATCAAAATTTATATTAAAATCTCCCCCAATAACTATTGTATAATTTGGCCACTGAGTAAGGTGTGATAGTAGTTGTTCAAGTGCTTCCAAAAAAATGTAAGGTTTGCCTGACGTTGAATGATATATCGTTACAATAATGACTTTTAATGATCCAATAATAACTGCTGAGCCTTCAAAATGCAATTCTAAACAAAACCGATCTATGTCAAGAACCCTTGACTGTAAGGTATTTGATAAAAAAATAACGGATCCTCCCCTTATATGTGTATTTCGGTTAAAGGAACTCGCACAAACAAAGTTTTGTGGAGCAGATAATTTCACCTCACATTCATCAAGCCAATGCTCAACAACACCAATAATGCAAATATTTTTGTCTGTAAGAAAACTCTCCAACAATGATACTTTACCTCTCAAACCTTGAATATTTAAAAATAAAATATTTCAATCAGGGCTACTTTCATTTATTGCATGATAACCTCTTTTATGTATTATAGGTAAATTACATGGTCTTCCTAAACTTTTTTCCTTTGTAAACATACGTTCTTTAAAAAATGGTTTTTACACATTGTAGGTTTACTAAAATTAGGTTTAATAGGCATATTAGAAGACTGACTAGAGGTAAGAGGCTCTTGACCTTTGAACAGATCGCATCCATCAGAAGATAAGCGGCCTTGGTTGTTGGCAGATATTGTCCTGGAGACGGCCTCGGCATACGTCATATCGGTTGGAGACTGTTGCTGTGATCCATCTGCCGACAAATCAACCACTTCACAGCGCTCCTCGTTGCAACAGCTCACATGTAGACTGGTCAGTTTTCTTACAATTAGGTTGGAGAGTAGGTGTTTTCCTCCATTTCTCAGATGTAATCCATGAGAAGTATAACAGTTTCTTCTAATACTCCTTATATCTAACAGCTCTACATTATTGTGACGTCTACATAACTCTGCTATGAAGTTGTTGATCTTTTTGACTGTAAGGTGAATAGGGTTGTTAGAGGGCAGGTCATACCTTGTTGTAAGAGGCACCAGTAGAACACTAGATGAGCTCTTGAGTTTCAATAAGGCTTCATCCAATTGGTGAAAAATTACGTTTTCTCTTCCAGCCTGGACGTCGTTGGTTCCAGCCATCAGCACATAGCAGTGGTCCCGTGGTGGCTCAGTAGCAGGAATCACACTCAACAAACCAGCCCCAGGCTTACAGACACCGCTTACTGAAGTTCTTTCTGTCACCCTGTCTCCAGTTAGCCTCGCCAAGTTTCGGACATGACTGTCTCCAATTACGGTGACGCTGCTGAAAGGGACGTCCACGATTTTCTCAGACTTTGAAAAACTTATATGTTCATATCTTATAAAGTCTTTACCTTTTTTATTAACATTGTTTTTAACTTTGAATGTTTTCTGAATCTTTTTATTTTTACTTACAATAGTAAAGCCTTTATCATTATCAATTGCATCGTGATTATATGTGCTCAATATTTCGAAATTATTTCGTATTTCTGGCTGGTTTTTGGACATAGAAGTTGCATTATAAGAAGAAGAAGAAGTTAATTTATTTTTCAGATTTTTATTTATTACATGTTATTGTGATGCTGTTGAAGAGGTCTACGCTTCATGCCAACCAGATACTAAGGTCATCCTTGTCGGAAATTTCAATCAACCTGATGTAGAGTGGTCTCTCCCAGAGTGTGTTCCTGTTAATGCTGCATCTGAGCATTTGCTCAATATGGCTCACTTTATCCAGACCACTCAAGTTAATTCTGTATTTAACTCACGTGGTGTCTTATTGGACCTTGTGTTCTCTTCTGTAAGTTCCGTCTTGGTTAGGGCTGCTTCTGACCCCTTATTGTCTCAGGAGGCTTACCATCCCGCACTTGAGTTGTCTGTACCTTTTGAGTGCTCTAAATCTTCGGATCGTGTTATCTATATCCCGAACTTGAGAAAGTGTAATGTTGATGGGGTTCGTCAATGGATCGAATCACTGAACTATCCAATCCTTAATGAAGAAAATGCACTTGACGCCTTCACACAGTTTTGTCGAGAGCTTGGTGACTGTGTATGTCAAAACTCTCCTCTAGTGAGGAAGACGAGGTCCAATTTTCCGTCTTGGTTTTCATCTGATCTTAGAGCTCTCGTCATTAAAAAAAAAAAAATGTTGCACAGGAAATATAAAATGAGCCTGTCTCATGTGGATTATTGTTCTTTCAGAGCTGTTCGTAGTCAATGCAGGACCTTGACTGAGATTTGCTATGGTAATTACACGAGGAAAGTTGATGCTGATGTTAAAGGAAATCCTAAGTCATTTTGGGGTCACATTAAGTCATTGTTTAAGGTCAATACTACCCCTAGTAAGCTTATTCATGACCAAGTCTCAGAGGAAGAACCTTCACAGATGTGTGAACTATTTGCTGACTATTTTGCTACGGTCTATGCACTTCCATCTAATTGCAATAATGATTATGTGTATGAGTCGAATATAAGTGTCTCATCTGTGTACATATCTGCTGTAGAGGTTGAACGGAAGCTTTGTTGTCTTGATGGCTCCAAGGGTGCTGGGCCTGATAATATAACCCCTCTCGTTCTTAAATCATGTTCTTCTGTTATGGCTCCTCATCTCGCCATGTACTTTAATCAGCTCTTGAGAGTGGGTTGCTTCCCTGATGTTCTCAAGCATGGATATCTTGTGCCTGTGCACAAGTCTGGTGATATGTCTGATGTTGTCAATTACAGACCTATAGTTTTGCAGTCTGTGCTTGCTAAGGTCTTTGAGGCTTTGATCCTGGATTTCCTGTCCTACACATTCAAGAATGTTTTCATTGCTGAGCAGCATGGGTTCAGACCGGGAAGGTCTACAGTCACGAACCTTTGCGTCTTCACTGAATATGTATACTCTGCCTTTTCACGACATCATCAAGTGGACTGTATTTATTTGGATTTCTCTAAGGCGTTCGACAGAGTCAGTCATTCTCATCTTGTTACCAAGCTCAGAGCCCTTGGATTCACTGGCCCACTACTCCAGTGGATTCAGAGTTATTTGTCTGGACGAACACTGCAGGTCAAGTTTGCTTCCTTTCTCTCGGCTGCTGTGGTACGAGTGACGTCAGGAGTGCCTCAGGGGTCTCTTCTGGGCCCTTTTTTGTTTAGCCTATTTATCAACGACATTGGTAGTCTCTTGGACTGTAAGTTTGTTCTTTTTGCTGACGACATTAAGATCTACCATGAAGTTTCGTCAGTTTGCAACCAGCATCTGCTTCAGAAGAATTTGGACTATGTCGCTCAGTGGTGTGAAGTGAATGCCATGCACCTGAACGCGTCTAAATGTCAGGTTATGACCTTTGGAAGATCTAAACTGCCAATTCCATTCGTCTACAGCCTTCGTGGATCAGTGTTGAAGAGAGTGACTGTGGTAAAGGACCTGGGAGTGTTTTTCACACCTGACCTTGATCCTGGCGAACATGTCTTAAAAACTTGTGCTAGAGCGAACAGGGTTCTGGGACTTATAGCTCGAGCTTCTAGAAATGCTTTCTCCCCTGAGACTTTGAAGTGTTTGTATGTGACTCTTGTGCGCCCTATCTTAGAATATGGCTCCACTATTTGGGCACCTCATCAGATCGGCCACTGCTGTTTCCTCAATCTGGTTGAAAAGCGTTTTCTTCGTCTGTTGGGTGTCAGAGATGGACAGAACTACCTGGATGTTGATGTTCGGCAGGTTGCTGATCACTATGGGCTTATCTCTCTTATGGCCAGAAGAATAGCCCTGGACCTGTTCTTCTTGTTCAAGATTGTGAATGGGCTGGTTGATTGTCCTGAACTTCTCCAGCGGATTGACATCCATGTTCCACGTTGCACTCGGCTGACTCAAACTTTTGCAAAGCACCACTATCCAACTGTTTATGGGTACCATAGCACGATACCTCGTCTCTTGTGCCTGGGGAATGATTCACAGCTTGCATTCTTTGGCCAGTCTTTTGAATCTTTTAGAAGATTGGCGCTTATTTATGTATCTGCCCTCGCTACTACCTAATGTGTTACTGCTACCTTGTTTCACCAATCATCTTATTATAATTATCTTATTATTGTTGAATTATACCTTGCTTGTTACTTAGATATATTAATATGTTATGCTTTGCCTCTTTCCAAATCTTAATGTATGGATGTTGTTGTAAATTGAAGTTTTGTCTGAATGTCTACCACTTACATATACTTACATATATTTATATGAATGTTATTAATTTGTTTACCTAATTATGTTGATATTACGTTGTTATTATTGTAATTTAATTTATCATAGATATTTATATTTTGTTGATCATATGTGTTCTTGTTATTATCTTCTTTGTTAGGTAGTACACTGGGTGGTAGTGAGGTTACACAAATTGTATTATTATAATTATCGTATTATTATTGAGTTATGCCTTGCTGGTTACTTAGTTGTATTAGTATGTTATGCTTCGCCTCTTTCCAGATCTTAATGTATGGTTGTTGTTGTAAATTGAAGTTTTGTTTGATTGTCTACCTTTTACATATACTTACATATATTTACATTGTTAAAATATGGTATAAAGAACTGTAAGCATACTGCATGTTAACACAAAATGAATTTAATACATGTAAGTCAAGTCACTGTTTACATTACATCAGAATATTATAACTCGAACAGAACAACAAAAACATTTTAGATATTTGTTGAACTAAAAACAGCTGAGAGAAAGAATTATTGAAAATGAACACAGAGATAATACTGAATCTCAACACTTTCCCTCATTTTTAAGAATTTAAAGTTTACTTATTTAAGTCCCATAGCTTGCCACAATGTCACTAGTCTTGGTTTATGAAGAGGCTTGGTCATGCAGTCTGCCAATTGGAACTCAGCTGGAACATGTTTGACTTTGATTTGTCCTTCTGCCACAAGCTCCCGTATGAAGAAATGCCTTGTCTGGATGTGCTTGGTTCTTCTATGATTCTCAGGGTTTTCAGCCAACCTTGTTGTAGCTTCATTGTCAATCTTAAGGACTGGTACTCCTTTCAACACTGTTATCTCTTCAAAAAGTCTTTTAAGCCATACGATTTCTCGACAAGCTTCACTTGCTGCAACGATTTCAGCTTCAGTGCTTGAAATCGCTACGCTTGATTGCTTCTGACTTATCCAGGTGATTGCTGCTCCTCCAAAATTACACACAACACCAGTTGTAGAGTGGCCAGTTGTTGAATCTCCAGCATGGTCAGCATCGCTAAAGCATTCTAGAAGATGGCAATTTTCTCTTGATTTGTACTCAATTCCATAGTCAGCAGTACCTTTAAGGTATCTTAGAATCCGTTTTACTTTTACAAAGTCATCTTCGGTAGGGTTATCAAGAACGCGGGATGCTTTACTAACAGCAAATGCTATGTCTGGTCTGGTTGCAGTCATTAAGTACATGAGTGCACCCACAGCTTCCCTGTAAGAAAACATATCTTTTGAACTTTTCACTTTCCCTACTTGCTCTGATTTATTTTCTTTCACAATTGGTGTGGGAGCTGGTTTACAGTCTATCATGTTAAACCTTTCCAGTACATTCCTCGTGTACGCTGATTGAGACACTTTTATGTTCCCGTCCAGTTTCTTTTTTATTTCCAATCCCAAATAGTAAGATGCAGGTTTAGAAGTGATTTTGAATTCCTTCGTCAAGCGGTCCATAAATTCTTGCTGCATTGCTGAATTGTTTGACGCTATAAGTCCATCGTCTACATAAAGTGCCACGAGTAATTTCTTCTCATCTTCCCGTTTTATGAATAGACACGGATCAGCATCAGTATTCTTGAATCCTTGACGATTCATAAAGCTGTTAAATCTGTTACTCCACCAGCGAGGCGCCTGTTTCAAACCGTAGAGACTCTTGTTTAGCCTGCATACACGATCTGTACCATCATTGAACCCGTCTGGCTGTGTCATGTAGATTACTTCATCTACTTGACCGTAGAGGAAGGCTGTTGAAACATCAAATTGTGTTAGCGTCATCTTTTCGACAGCTGCAACACTCAAAAGTGATCTGATTGTACTCAGTCTTGCTACTGGGCTGAAAGTCTGGTTGTAGTCCACTCCTTTTTTCTGTGAGAAACCTCTCACTACCAATCTCGCTTTGAGTCTGTCAACCGATCCATCAGGGTTAGTTTTGACTTTGTATAGCCACTTGCATGTTATACATTTCTTCCCAACAGGTAGTTTCTCCAGAGTCCATGTTTGGTTTTCTGAGTGTGACTTCATCTCGCTTTCCATAGCTTGTTTCCAGTAGGAAGAGTTGTCACTTTGCATGGCTTCTTTGAATGATTCAGGCTCTTTCAATTCTTGCATGTTCATAACTGCAGACATAACGTAGTCGTCAAATCTCTTAGGTGCGGTGATTGTAGATCTATTTCGTAGACTGTAATCATTTGAACTCTCAGGTACGTTGATTTCTTCCTCCTCGTCATCATTTTCCTCCGATTCTTGAGCTGTTTCCTGATTTCCATCGTCGTTTGGTTCTGGAAGTTCATGTTCTTGACACCTTTCACTAGGCAAAGGGATTTGAATCTCTCTGTGTTGGACCAATAAGGGTTCTTCGTTAAAAACAACATCCCTTGATCTTACCATTACGTTATTTTCTTGTATCCAGATCCGATAGCCACATTCATCGTAGCCTACAAGGATTCCCTTCTGTGCCTTCTTCTGCATTTTCTTTCTTCTTTGTTTAGGTACATGTGGATAACAAGTGCTTCCAACTATCCTTAGGTGCTTTATACTTGGTTTCCGGCCTATCCATAATTCATATGGGGATTTCTCATTTTCACTAGAAGGACCCGTGCGGTTGAGTATGTAAGCAGCACAGTTGATCAGTTCCGCCCATAGGCCTTGTGGAAGTGATTCATGCGAGTGCATCATGGCTCTTGCTGTCTCTATGATGGTCCTATTTTCTCTCTCACTGCAACCGTTCTGCTCCGGTGTGTAAGGCATCGTTAGAGTGTGTCTGATCCCTTCCTTTTGTAGAATATTTTGGACTATGCTGTTATCAAACTCGCCACCATTATCGCTCAAAATTTCTTTGATAATGTGTCCAGTTGTCCTTAGCTGATGCCAGAAATAACTTAAGTTTTTCTGCGACCTCTGATTTTTCCTTCAAGAAAAATACACTACGGTATTTGGAATAGTCATCCTTGAACAAGACAAAATATTTGTAACCTGACATTGAATTTTGAAACGGTCCGCACACGTCTGTATGAATTCGCTCCCCAGGGGCTTTGGCTCGTTCTCTTGTGCCAAACTTCAACCTGTGACTCTTTCCATATACGCAACCTTCACACAACTCACTAGGCCTATTCATTGTCAGTTTTAATCCCAGTTCTCTCTCAACTATGGCTTTTACATGTTTCTTGTTCTGATGCCCCATCCGCTCGTGGTAGATCTGAAGAAGGTTTTCACTGTTCGTTAAAAGATTAGCTTGTATAGGCCTATCAGGTTTTATATTTCGTACATTCAGCTTATATAAGCCACCTCGTCTGCTTCGAGACCCGACTAGCACCACTTTCTCATTTACCTGCAGTTGACAAGTTTCAGTTTTGGATACAAACGCACTCTGTAAATGCTTATCTTGTGAAGCGAGTACTGAAAACAGGTTTTTCCTTATATGAGGTACGTACCACACATCTTCTAGTGTTATCCTGTCCCGACTTCCGTTCACTTCGACGTCCAGTTCAATAGAACCTTTTCCTAAGGCTTTTATAGAATCTCCGTTGGCGGTCATTACTGTTTCCTTAGCAACAAACAGCTGAAACGTCTAAAACAAATCTTGCCTAAATGTTACATGATTTGTTGCACCATTGTCAACATACCAGCAGTCATAGTCGTCTTCAGACATCATTACATCAATTGACATGAGTGTCATATTTGAATTAGCTTTAGGCCTACTATTTTCAGGAGTAGTTTCTGAAGTTGACGGTTTTGGCGGTCTACCGTCTGCTTTCCACTTGGCGCACTGTTTTACTTTGTGCCCATCTTTGTGACAATAATGACAAAAAATTTTCTTGTTAAATTGTTTTGCTGTCGAGCTAGGTTTTACCTGCACTTGACTTTTAGTCTTACCGTCTGATTTGACAAACAAAGCTTCTTGACATTCTTTATTCTGATTATTCCTTTCCAACGCTTTTTCATACGCACACAGTTGCGTAGTCAGGTTATCAACGGTCCGATCAGATTTTGCCATTAATAACCAGCTTGATTTAAAAGCAAAATAATCATCTGGTAACATTCCCAAAATTTTACAGATCAAAAACAAATCAGGTAGAACAAATTTGTTGTCTTTATCCTTTGATATTTCTAGCTTCAACTCATTCCACAAGTTCTTAAGCTTTGAAAGATTACTAGAAATATCTTGGTTTGGATCCCTATTGAAGCTGAAAAACTCTAGACATATGTCATAGGCCTTGTCTTCAGATACTCCGTCAAACAACCTGTGCAACTCTAGCCACACATCTCTTGCTGTTGAGAAACGCATCACTTTCTCAAGTGTTGTATTTGACAGATTGCTTGTAATAAGTATCATGGCTGTACTATCAGCCTTCATGAACTTTTCCAAGTCCAAGGTATACTTGGTTACCTCTTGTGCTGAAGCTCCATCTGCCGTTGGCGTAGGTTTATGCAGATTTCCCTCCACAATGTCCATCACACCAGGCTGACTCCTCAACAAGATACTTATTTTAAATTTCCATGTTGCCCAGTTCTCCTTACCATTCAGAAGTCCTATTTGTACTTTTGCAAACTCCATCTTCGTTAGCCTAGCCTACTTTTTCCAGTACTGGCCTATTAGTTTACAAAAAGAAATTACACTTACGTAAACCAATGCTCTGCTACCATGTTAAAATATGGTATAAAGAACTGTAAGCATACTGCATGTTAACACAAAATGAATTTAATACATGTAAGTCAAGTCACTGTTTACATTACATCAGAATATTATAACTCGAACAGAACAACAAAAACATTTTTTTGATATTTGTTGAACTAAAAACAGCTGAGAGAAAGAATTATTGAAAATGAACACAGAGATAATACTGAATCTCAACATACATGAATGTTGTTACTTTGTTTACCTAATTATGTTGATATTACGTTGTTATTATTGGTATTTGATTTACTCTAGATATTTATATTTCGTTGATCATATGTGTTCTTGTTATTATCTTCTTTGTATAATTTGTTAATATATTCTCTTTTAACTTTAAGTGTACATTTACTGGCACATATGAGGTTAAGTTTACCATTAAGCCATCTTTGAATATATTCATTTGTATAATGGTGTTAACCGTTTATAATAATAATAAAAATAATAAATAAATAATATTACATAGTTTATTTTAGCAACTTGTTCTGTTTTTTGAACTCTGCCTCAATCTAACGTCATTAGATTATGCTACCAATTCGTTATAACCGTTTACTAACAGTGCTGCTAGATTATAGTTTACAGTGAACATCTCTAGATGCTTGCATTTTTCTCAGTAATCCATGATTTTGTTTATAAAACGGAACTTATTTATTTATTTGTGAAATACGTTGTGAAAACATTGTTTAGGCCAACAAGTTAAATTTTCAATAGCAAATTACACATTATGGTTTGAGTTAACATCATACACATTTGAAAGAACAGATTTGAAAAAAAAATAGTTTTTTGTTATTATCATCTGTGGTTTCTATAAATTTATTATTATTACAATTGAGATAAGCGGCTGTCCAAGTCTCTGAAAATAGCATATCGTCGGTACTATTACACTTTTTTGCCTGCCATCAACTCTTGTCAAAAATGTTGGTCTACCAATATTATAAGAATTAGATTTGATAGTTGATAGACAGTGCTGCGTAGTAGTAATAACCTAAACCACTAGCGAGTGAGAGGCAACGCTACTAGGCGTACAGAAGTACTACCAGAGAACATTTGACTAAAGAGAGGTGGCTGTTCACAATATTGCCACTAGGTAGCACTAGCAGTTAGATATACTCAATCAACTTAATGTATTTTTTTAGGTGACATAAATTTACTGTTTGTATTTTTACTATACAAAAATTATATATATATAAATAAATATAATTAAAAACTGCTTACTTTCGTTCAAAAAATGTAGATTTACAAGTAAACTATATTGATTTTATATAATTTAACACTTTACAATCTCGTTCACAAAATATACATTTTAATAATAAATAAATAATACACTGTTTCTTAATGCATAATTAGATCACTATCCAAATTTCATTATTTTAATTTTTAGAAGCCGCTTGTTGACGTGAAGACATTCAACATCAAGAGGCTATAATATCATGATGTGGAATGTGGAAATGGATTGGATCAAGTAGTAATGACTAGGATGGGAAATGTAGTTCATCAGACGGAGTTAGTTCACTCCGGGAGTTATAATGACTCGGAACTAGTTCCGCGGAGTAGTTCCAACTCCGAACGTCGTTCCAGTTCAACGTGGAGCGAAGCTCAAGTGAGTCGCTCCGAGTGGATGCGCGCGCATCACGTACTTCACCTCCTTTGTTTTGATCGTTCCAACAACTCCGGAACTATGTTAGTTCCATGGAGTGTGGGGAGAGATTCGTCGACACTGCAGCCGCTCTGACAGTGGTTGCGCGGCATCTCGTTCTCACTCCTTTCTGTGATAGTTCCAAAAAGATAGAAACTAACCCTTAACACTCCTCAGTAGTGAAGTAGCAGTGAGTTTTCACTCACAGTGATTACTGCTACTGCTACTTTCCAATCACAGTGATTTCTAACTGCTACTTTCAATCACAGTGATTGAATTGCCAAACTACATGGTTTTAGTGTATCTAAATCAGTGTAGGCCTAAATGTTATTTTACTTAAATAAAAAATGTATTGTCATTAACCTGTACAATCAATAGACAAAAACAATCCTACTAACTAACAAGTTTATAATTATTTGATTAGCCCACAACAAGGTTGCACTCGTATCTTCACACATCTTAAATGGTTAACATGTTAAATACTTACATCTAGGCTATTTTTAATTAATAACTAGAAAACATTTGTAACCAATACATTGAATACCAATGAATGAAACAAGTAAATCAAGGAACCCCAAAATATTATATTTACACACATATAAAGATGACAAGAGATAATACATCATTAAATTAAGACTAAAAGTAAAGTTAAACAAAACAATATGTAAAAAAAAAAAATGAAACAGGTGGGTAAATCAGTCACGACGCTATACACCATTCTGTCGGATTAGATACTAGGAAGAAGACAGACAGCAGGCAGCCCCGGCCCTGTCGAATATTTAAAATTCGCCCAATCACTTAAACGTCAATCACTTCGTTCCGTGGACGGTGATTTGGATCGACTGGAGTGACTGACTCCCCGTCCGTGGTCCGTGATTGATTTTGACAAACCAGTGATTGAATCACGGGATGTAAATCACGCTGCGACTGCGATCGCGGTTAGAGGGTTGGCTGAGATATTTAGAACTGCTACTTTTGGCCAGTCACTGTGAGTGATCACTGTGACTTTTTCAATCACAGTGAAAAGTAGCAGTTCTTCAAATCACTACCCATCTCTACTCCTCAGTCCATTTTTAACATATGATTTTTAGGTTATATCCAGCTAACAATTTGAATTGTGTATTTTATTTTAATTATTTTACAAAGAAAAAGTATGGATGTCTTATGAATTTTCCAGCAGAAAAATAAAGTATTGTGTATTTTATATGCGTATATTTTGACATATAATACTCATTTATTCTAGTTCCGAAATGAACTAGTTCCGCACTAGCACTCGGAGTTGGGCTGTAACTCCTTAACCGGGAGTAGTTCCTTTGTTGTCGTTCACTCCGGAGTTACCCATCTCTAGTAATGACTAGTGAATATTAATTGTTTTTCAAGGTTTTCATCTGCATATTGGAATAGATAAAGGTGATTAGTCCTGTGATGGGATTACCTGCTCTTTTAGCTGGAGCAGTGATAACCGCTCCCTCTCACTTGCCAGACCCGTGATTAAGAGTGATTCCCCTCTTTCAGCTCTAACCGTGATTTCGGCGATTCCGTTCTTTCAATTCTAACCGTGATTCCATATCACTGAATTGAACAACAAAATTTCGGACTGGGCCTATGTATTGTTAGTTATTACAAGTGATTCATGAACGGAGTAGAATAAAACATAGATGAGCTGAATAGTTAAGCTGTTATTTGGCATGAAATATTGAACATGTACCTAAACTATTGTAGAGATAATTTAAATTATGCAGAAAAATACAACAAAAATAAATATATTTTTAAGTTAGATAGAATTTACCACACAAGCATTGTATAATTTAACTAGGTGGTAATTTAAATAGGTTTAATTTAACATTATTTACAATACTGATCAGTTATTAATTCCATTAAGCGATATTTTTTAATTGTAAATTTTCTTGGTTCGTTTGTTTATGACTGTGTAATGTTTTTTTTTCTTTTTTAAATACATGATTCTAGTTTTATTTATGTAGTATTTTTTAAATTAAAAACCTTTTACTGTTTTAAACACATTTTA